>OLMO02000252.1:5404781-5419116 GCA_900291935.2 Cassiopea xamachana
GATTCCCAGGCATGGACAAACCGCGCTGGAGTCCAGGCCTCCAAACGTAGCCGTACCGAGCTACGTAGTGAATCGGAAACTCACTAATATTTTGCCGAAGGCTACAGCAGCCAGGGCGGCCACGCTAGATTAGCTCATCCTACCTACTGCGCAGGCGATTTCTACCTACGCCGTACCTACATTTGTTTTTTCAGGATATACCTACAATTACCTACTCCTCGTTAATTTTCCCTGTTATACCACTATGGAGTAATATTTCATTTCATTTTCAATTGTTAATAGTGCTATGCTACAAAATGTGAACCAAGGGAGCCCAAAATAGAACTTTTGATGCCACATCCTTCAATATTGCAATGAACTCATTTTTGCCAGGATATAGCATTATTTAACATCTGGCTCTAATATTGAGGCAATGAAAGCATTGAGTAAGGCAGAGATACTAAAGGCACATTCAAATGAAGGCAGCACCATCACCAAACCATTTCATTAATTTTGCAAATGGGCTATAACCCTGCTAAGAAGCTACATGAAAATTCCATAAATAAAGACTGTCAAAGTAATAGATAAAGATGTATAAGCAGTCCACAGCTTCAGTTCAGTTTACATTTTCTATGTCCTCAGCAGCACTTCTTTCCTCTGCATTATACCTGTCCATGTATTTACCTCTTACCTTGGAATAGAAACCAACCAATTTTGGTCATCAAAATCAAAATTCGTCGAAAAGTAATCGCTTGTTCTAACGATCGCTTCTACTGTGCGCACCGATAGGGCATTGCCAAGCTTGGTTTTATTGTTACTAATTTTTGAAAATGTTCTCTCCACTGCTGCGGTGCTCTGGGGTAGGGCAGTCACTTCAAGCATAAAAAGACCAAAATCTTTGTAAGTATCTATCTCTGATATCGATTTCCAAAATATTTCAATTGACTTTGGCTCCAAGCCTCCATTCCGTACAGCATCATCAACCAGTAGAGATCGCCATAGTCGATCTACAGTTTTTAGGCTTGCTATACATAATGTAGGTAAATTGGCAAATAAGCTTGCTGCAGCATCAAGTGTTGCTGTTCCTTCAATTATTGCCAATTGGTGAATACTTTGAATGGCAGCCAAGATGGGATAATCGATGTCAATACGCGATTGAACCTGACGCACTGCCTCCTTATACCAATCCCTGCAGCGTGAAAGAAAGCTTTCTTTTTCATATGGTAGCATGATCTTAATGGTTTCACTTGCAAGAATGCAGGGGTAAATTTCACTAAGTGGAATCCATTTCGTTCTATCTTCAACATTAACATCTTTCAGACTATGAACCTCAGAGTGTCTCATAAAGTTCAAGCATAGAATGCGAAGAACTCGCTTGACTTCTGACAGCAGTCTATGCAATTTAAACTCATTTGCTTGAAAAATCACATTCAGTCCGTTGAATTCATCAAGAACGAACTCCAATAACTGCAAAGCTGCCTTTACGTAGGGGGGCTTTAAAGCCTGGAGGATTTTTTCAGATTGTGAAGACTTTATCTCGAACGCTTCTGCTGTAAAAAATAGCTCCAGAGCTTGCCACTGTTGCAGAAGACGTGAAACGCATGTTGCGACTGAAAGCCAATGAGTCTGACATTGCTTTAAGATTTTGTGTGGTTCAACATCAACAAAATGTTGAAATTCTCCCAGTCTCTTCTTTCGGTTAAGAGAATTTGCAAAGTAATTATATACATCATGAACCAGTTGTTCTACTGTTTTTGATAGTGTTTGGCAGGCATGGCTAGCTACTAGATGAAAAGAGTGACAGTAGCACTTTAGGATGTAAAGGTCTGGAACTTTTGCTTTCATTCGTGTTAAAAATGAATTATTTGCTCCTTGAATTAGGCTTTCCCCGTCTGAAGCATAACCGACAACTTTACCCCACTCTATTCCATCTTCCATTAGGGCATCTTCTAGTATGCTGAACAAGGAATCAGCCCCTCCATTTCCATCAACTGAAAACAAACGATAACTTTGTTTTTGTTGTTGCACATTCACTGTCAACGTAACGAACATTGACATAAAATGTTTTGTTCATTGCTATGTCAGTCGCTTTATCGCAAAGAATTGAGATACCATTTGCCGTCATTATACCTTTCAAAAGCCTTTGATGAGCATATATCGACAGGCATTCTGTCAAGAGATATGTCCCCTTACTTCTGTTGCATTTCATATCACGGGTAGTCTTGGAGTCATCTGCTACAAAATGCAGAGTTTCCAATAAATGGTCAAGGAATCGCAGAGGTACACTTCTTCTTGCCATCAAAGCTACAGTGTTGAATTCAGCTTTCCACTTTTTTACGATTCAATGACTCCACAAGGAAAGTTTTCATTGAACGATTAGATTCAACTTGCTTCATTAGTGCCATGTGTGCAACAGTTTTTGAATGTGAAATCAGTTCTGACTTCCTAGAAGCCAGGTCTTTATCACACACTTTACAGTAAGCTTTAGACACTCCCTTTTTTGGCATGCAAAGCCAATTACGAGCCCATGATCCCTTCTCTCATTCTCTGCGAAATTTTTGTGCTCGATATTTTTTGTCTTGCCCTTTTGGTGGCATTGCGATTAAATACTATATACGAATGGTTACTGAACACACCAGCTTCAGAAAAATGAGTCAGATTTTGTTTAACCAAACTATGAAATCGCATGACGTATGTTTCTGAAAGTGCAAACATATCTTTCCGTTATACAATACCAGGTGGCCCTTGAAAAATTGAGAGGCATCCGTTTTTAACACACACGGAAAGTGGCTAATATACAATGAAAAGATGGTCACGAGTATCATTCAAAGAAGGGCTTTGTTCTACTGGGGAATGAACATATACAAATATATATACCTACGTTTTGAGGAAATTTATCTACATTTCACGGTTTATCCCGTAGGTGCTACCTACTACCTGCAAATTTTCACATCTACCTACTCCAGGTAGAAGTACCTACGAGTGGCCGCCTTGGCTACAGCAGCCGACCCGATACTTGGTCGGTCAAATATTTTGCCTCTTACCTCTAATTGGGTCACTTAGACTTGCCCAGTGTGAACTGCTTGGCCGGCCGCATATTTGCAAGGCACCACAAAGAGGTTGTCAATATGCGATTAAGAGGCCTTTAGTAAATTACAAATTTTTAAAAATGAGTTTTCGCTCTAAGAAAGTTATTAGTGGTTTGCCATTTTGCGTTTCTCAACCTTTAGTGAATAAATAAAATCATGGGTGAATCAGTGGCGAAGCTAGAAGGCATGCTTGCCATGCGCTGCATGACTAATGTTCTTCACAGATACGAATTTTAATTATACTGTATAAATTCACTTCCAAAATACCTAAAGTTGAATGGCTCTTCAAGTTTGTGAAGCAAAGCATTAGCTGATTGTATCAATAAAATTTGCCATGAGATAGGGCTCTTTATTTTTTTTATTAGGGAGCTTAAGCAGCACATACGCTAAACGGTAACGTTAGCTACATTGCGTCATAATCTATTGTCCTGGCATCTCAGTGGTATCAACACCTATAGAATCATGTGAGCAGCCAAGTTTTAAAGGGGACGTCCCTAACGTTTGCGTTTCAACTCATTGTTTATAAACGTTAGCTTCACCAAGCTAACGTTGAGCAAAACGCTAGCATTTTCCAACGTGTAACTTTTGTTTTTTCAACACATTTTTTTCATGAAGATATTTGCATTCATTACCAACGTAGATATGATAAATGTGGCAAAGAAGGCAAAATGTTTATGCTTAAATTCCATGTTTAAAACCTAATGGGCAATGCCCTTGGCTTACATTGTCTTTAGCTTATGATATCTATCATTCTTCACACTGTTGGAAATTCTAGGAGTTTATTAAGACATAAAATAGCAGTGAGTATTAGGTAAAAGGGCACACTAGGTTTTACAGATGAGTATAGGTTGCTTGCCAAATGCACCGTTGAAAATAGCTTAAACAGATTGCTACTGCATTTTATTCAGCAAGAACTAGACAGAAAAAGCATACATTTGGTATCAGACATCTGCACACGTGCATGCCCTCATGTCTGGTCATACGATTGTCACGCGGAGGCGTGCTGTCATCTCATGTCTGAAAAGCTAACGTTAACGTTAGCGTATGTGCTGCTTAAGCTCCCTATTGTAATTTGCTGCGCACGAGAGAATTCCAGATGTAGCAGTGACGTAATACTTCCTTCCGTTAGTAATTATTAAATAATAATCATGACCTCGTTTTGATTCAATTTATGATGCTATAGTTAGAGAGCAGTTGTATTTTATGTATCTGGCTCTGTCGAATCCTTGCTAAATAATTACACACGATCGTGATCGTTACATTTGGTGACAGAGGTACAGAGCTAAGATAACATCGACCTTATGGCTTCTGCTCTCATTCCGGACAAGTTTGAAACGGGTGACTTTCCTGCTTGGCTTCGCACCTTTGAGTGCTGCGCGAATGCCAACAAATGGAGTTCAGAGGACAAGTTGGCCAAACTTCCTGCATTTCTCCGAGGACACGCTGCTGCTCATTTTCATGGCCTAACCGAGGCCCAAAAAGAGAGTTATGCCA
Organism: Cassiopea xamachana; assembly: GCA_900291935.2. Lineage (NCBI taxonomy): Eukaryota > Metazoa > Cnidaria > Scyphozoa > Rhizostomeae > Cassiopeidae > Cassiopea > Cassiopea xamachana. Next base: position 5,409,344 of record OLMO02000252.1, read on the forward strand.
ACCTCATCAAGCACCTAAAGGATGCCCTCTGCCCTCGCGTCGACAGGGAGAAATTCTACTCTGCATTTGACCACCGTAAATTGCGGCCTGACGAAGACCCTTCAATCTTGCTTTGGGACTTGGAGGACCTATTATCTAAAGCAGATCCTGACTTATCTGCTGAGGCCCACACTGCCTTGCTAGAACGACAGTTTATGAAAAGTTTGCCACCGACAATTCGTCTTCGCCTCCTGGAGAGTAACACAACGCCATCATTGCCCGACATGCGTGCCTTCATTCAACGCTACCATGCTGTTCATCACTTGCGCGATGACAGCCCTGTCATGGCAACAGTGGAGAACCCTATGTCTGCACAAAGAGATGAACTGCAGGACTCACTTCGCAGCCTTACCGCGGCTATCGCTGCCCTTTCAACGGAGCAACAACAGCTTAAAGCCGCCCTGAAGGAGCCACATCCCCCACAGCATCGAGGGTGGAGGCAACAGAGTGGCCGCTGTTTTAACTGCAATCAAAGAGGCCATTTTGCCCGTGAGTGCCCCTGGGACGCCCATTGCTCCGTCTGCCGCAGATGGGGTCAGTCTCAATGTCAATCTCCTAGCCGTCGATCTGCACCTTTCCACCATGGACCCTACAATGCTGGTAGACATAAGGAACAAGGACAGACTGATTTTCAATCTTTAAATTCTGGAGTAAGTGCTAATAGCAATTCTTTAAACTTCAAAGGAGTGCCTCAGTAAAGGGCTGGGCTGCAAGACACCCCCTTGTTTTTCCTCTTGTTCCCTCCATGGAATTGTCACCCTCTCAGCCCCTTATTCAATGTAATCTGGCTGGTGTGAATGTTAATGCACTCATTGATACTGGCTCTATGAAATCCTTTTTGTGTAGGGGAGTATTTGCCAAGATCTTACCCAAGCCCCCTCTCGCCCCTTGTGAGTCCAACTGCATTGGCATAACTGGACAGCCCTTAAGTATTGATGGAAGTGCACAAGCAATGCTATCATTTCCCAACTGTAGTTCATCTTTGTCCTATTTAGGAACCTATATTGTGTCTCCCATTCTTTTCCCATCATTAGAATTTATTATAGGATGGGACTTCATAACCTCAAATGCTCTGCAATTGAAGCACCACGCAAATGGGAATTACTTCTTAGAAGGGTCCCATGGGTGCACCCAATTGCATCACTACGCATCTCACACCTCACTTTCCCCCAATGCTTCTGGCTCTCCATTAAACGACAGTGTGCCTCCTCCTAATCATTACCCCTGCCTTCTAGCACAGTCTGCCCATCGGAGTCCTGTTCCTGTATCTTTGTCTGACAATATCTGCGTACCTAGTCGTTCAGAAGTATTAGTTAGTTGCAGAGTCCCTTCTAGTAGTAGTGAACAGCTAGGGATGGTTTCACCCCTTTCAGACAAGTTGACTCTACCCTCAAATATTCTAGCAGCATATAGCGTTTGTCAGGTGCAGGGAAGGACTCTTCCAGTGCGTATTATGGACACCTCAAACGTTGATATTGAGCTGCACGCTGGTCAATAGGTAAGTGAATTCTGCCCCGTTGTTGATACTCATGATACATATGAATGTATGGCGTCTACCACTGAACTGTCCTCTCCCCCCCCCCAACAACCTCTCCCTCTCAGTTATAAAGCAGCAACTCGAAGATTCCATAAGCTCTGATCTCTTTCCGAGTGATAGAAAAACCATTCGTGATACTCTACTCCAATTCACTGATGTTTTTGAGGAACGCTTAGGCCACACTAATGTTATTCAGCATACCATAGATACAGGTAATAACGCCCCCATTCGACAATACCCCCGTCGCCTGCCATATGCCTATCGTGCTGAAACCAGAACTCAAGTGCAAGACATGTTAAACCAGGGGGTCATTCAGCCTAGTTGTAGCCCGTTGGCTTCCCCCATTGTTTTAGTTAAAAAGAAAGATGGCAGCTATCGCTTTTGTGTTGATTATCGTAAATTGAATTCCATCACCAAAAAAGATGCACACCCCTTGCCTAGGGTAGATGACCTTTCAGACGCACTTCATGGTTCCTGTTTATTTAGCACATTAGACCTACCCTCTGGCTACTGGCAAGTAAGTGTTGATCCCAAAGATAGAGAAAAGACCGCTTTTGTAACTCCTGATGGGCTGTGGGAATTTTGTCGCCTCCCATTTGGTGTTACAGGGGGTTATGCTACATTTCAAAGAGCTATAGAAATTGTGCTTTCGGGCCTCTCCAACGATACTTGCCTTTGTTATTTTGACGACGTTATCGTCCCTTCTACTAACGTGCAACAACACTGTGATCGTCTAGTCAACGTTTTGAATCGCTTTCGCGTGCATAATTTACGTGTGAAAGCTACGAAGTGCCATTTTGGTGCTAAAAGTGTTCGCTTTCTTGGCCATGTTGTCTCTAGCCAGGGGTTCACACCGACCCAGAAAAGATTGATGTCGTTTCTACTCTTTCTATTCCACGCACCATTGAGCATGTGCGCTCATTTCTTGGACTGGCTGGGTACTATAGGCGCTTTATTCCCAACTTTGCCACCATCGCTGCGCCGCTAGTGAGTTTAACTAAGAAAGGTAAACAGTTTTGTTGGGGTGATAAACAGCAAGTAGCATTTATTCATCTTAAAGAGCTATTATGTACTGCCCATGTCCTGGCTTACCCCCGTCTTGATGCAACATTTATCCTACAAACAGATGCCTCAGATCTAGGCCTTGGAGCTGTGTTAACTCAGAGCGATAGCTCTGGCAGTGAACGTGTGATCTCATATGCAAGCCGAGCCTTAACTGACCGCGAGAAAGGCTATGCTACCACCGAGAAGGAAGCTCTCGCAATTGTATTTGCTACTGATCACTTCCGTCCCTATTTGCTAGGAAAAAAATTTACAGTTATTACTGATCATAGTGCTTTACATTGGCTGCATTCAGTGGAGCCAAAAGGGCGCTTAGCTCGCTGGGTCATGCACCTTCAAGAATACGAATTTGATGTAGTCCATCGGGCTGGTTCTGAAAATGGTAATGCTGATGGTCTTTCGCGCCTCACACCTTTATACAGATGTACGCCTAAGGTGGCTGATACTGGCGAATTTAGCACCACTTGTGCAACAACTATTAACCCTAGTTATAATCTACAGGCCGCGCAAAGGGAAGACCCCCGTTTGAAGGTTGTCATTGAGTTAAAATCGTCAGGGATGCCAAAACCTCCGTCTTTTGTCTGGCGTCATGATCCTATTTTAAAAGCACTTTGGCATTGCTGGGATTCTTTGCACATTGTCAACGATATGCTTGTCAAAAGTGACAACCCTGAGAGTGCTTTACCAGAATACTCATTTGTTATCCCTTCACATTTGGTTCCGTCTGTTCTTCAGGGCATTCATAGCAGTCCTTTTGCAGGACATGTTGGTCTAAAAAAAACCCTTTTGCGCACAAAAAACCGTTTTTTTCTGGCCCATGATGAAAGCGACATCTCCCATTTTGTTCGCTCTTGTCCAGATTGTGCTCAAAAGAAACTCGATTCTTCTCGAAACACAGCCCCCCTGCAGCACATCCAAGTTAGTGAGCCCTTCGCTTTTTGGGCAATGGATTATATGGGCCCCCTCCCTGAAACGCCTAGGGGTAACAAACACTTGCTGGTGGTCATTGGACCATTTCACTAAATGGTGCGAGATTTTTCCCACACCTGATCAAAAGGCACGCACGGTTGCCAAGACCCTAGTCTCGAGTCGTTTTGGCCGCTTCGGCCCTCCCCAAATTATTCACTCTGACCAGGGGCGCAACTTTGAAAGTCACTTAATGCATGAAATCTGCCAAATCATGGGTACACATAAATCTAGAACCACTGCCTATCACCCCCAGTTTGATGGATTGGTTGAAAGACAAAATCGCACCATCCACGACATGCTATCAGCATTTGTTTCCCAGCATAGAGACGACTGGGATACTTGGGTGAGTGTGATTGCTTATGCCTATAATACCAGTACCCATGAGGCTACTGGCTTCAGTCCTTATGAGCTTGTATTTGGTCGTACCGCTCGCACCCCCATTGAGATAGATCTAGACATACCCCTGAAAAATCCATGTAGTCAGCCCGAATATTCACAGTCAGTTCGCCGCTCACTCAGGTCCCTCAAGCAGTCAGCCCAGCAGAATCTAGTTGCTAGTAGATCGCAACAGAAAAGGTACCACGATCATAGCATTTTTTAAGGAATTGGAACTAGTGGGGAAATTTTTCAAAAGGGCCACAAAAAACTGGAAAACGTTAAGTGACCACGCCCTGCAGGCACATGTACACAGTAGACTACGTCTATTGCACGTTGACAATTTTAAAATCATACTTTCTTTACAAAAACAGCTAAATCTTACGAAAAACAATAAGTGCTAAAGAGTGCCGTTCTCTTTTTAAAAAACTTAATAATGTCCTTGTCTTTGTAAAGTTCATCGCACGGTTGCCTGTTACTTCTTTCTTTTTTTCTCAAAAACTCAAAACCAGCTGGCCTTGGATCGTAAAATGCAGTACCCTTGCCATTTAAGGAACCATGCATCACGCCGTTAATTGTTTCCTGCTGCAAAGACGTTCTCCTCACTGTTTTAATATTGTTATAATGGGAAACAGCTCTTTCAGTAGCCATGCTGTGTGGCGTAAGAGTCAAAAATGATGCAAGAAATTGTTTCATAACTCCTTGACTAGCTTGGGCCATTTTTCGCAGCTTCAGGGCGTAGATACTACCTGTATCTTCCAGAGCTATGTCCTTAATTTCAGAAATTTTGCTCCAAGATGCACAAACACCGCCAACAAATTCTTCAAGAACTTCATCTCCAAACATCTGCGATATCAAATCTCTGCTAGAAACTATAAATTCTTTTGCAGATTTTGATTCTAGTGCTTTTTTTAAGTTGTGGATTGTTCCATCTTCTTCGATATTCATTCGTTCGTTCAGGAAATTTATGGCAGATTGCACAATTTCAACCCTCACTGTATCATCACTACTTCTCATTGATGTTACAAACTGGTTGTTTGTTTGCCTTAAACTTTTATTTTCTTCTCTACTTAATTCTAAATTTTTTAAGTAATGTTCCTCTTTTCTGCCCGGTAACGGGCATTTCTTTCATGATTATGAGATTTCGTATCGCAGCACCTCATGCAGTTATTATATCTGGCAAAATAAGATCGGACCTCTCAAATATCTTTTGAATTCGTTGAAATATTGCACATAAATCATACATCACAACTGTCAGCCAGAGCTGCTGTGAGCCAGCTTTCCATTTGCTTAACAATCCTTGTACCATGCTGCGCTCATTCCTTTCAGAAGTGAATGTTGGATACTTCGTCACGTGCAGCGCTCCTCCGCAATTAGTCGTATATATTCAGAGTTTAAGATCAGAGTTTATACCTACGAGTTTTATAGCCACGAGTATGTAGCAACGAGTTTAAGATACGAGTATATAGGCAAGAGTTTCAAGATAACGAGTTTATAGCTACGCTTTATAGTTAAGATTAAGAGTTATAGTTTAGAGTTTACAACAGTGACTGTACCTGATATCATTTTCTGAAATATCTTTTCAGCAGCCTCAAGGTTGTGCAGTACTGCATTCAGCAAATTCAATGTATGCTCGGCAAATCGCACTTCAAAATGCTTTGGGAACTTCAAACATTTTCCATTTTCTTGGTGTAGAAGCTTTGTTCTCCTTGGAGATGTTCTGAAAAATGAAACAAATGACAAAACATTTGTCATCCAAATGGACAATTCAGGTACTTCTGCCTGAACTGACTCTAAAGCTAAATCTGATCGGTGACATATGCACCATGCAGTAACAATGTCCCTGCCAACATGATCCCTAAAATGTTTCCACAATCCTCCTTTCTTCCCTGTATTTGCATTTTCACCATCAGTGGTTACTCCAACCAGTTTTTCAGTGCCCACACCAAAGTCCTGAATACATGTACGAAATGCATCTAGCAATCCTTCGCCTCCTCCCTTGTCACTACTTGAAATTCCAAGAAAGAGGGATTGCATTGATATTTCATTGCTTGGTACAAATCTTGCTGTTATAAACTTTGAATCAATTTGTTGTCTATCAGCACTGCCATCGATTTGAACTGAATAGCACAGGCATTTCTTTAATTCAGTCGCTGCCTTCTCCATTTGCAATTTTGCAACAATGTTTCTCATTTCAGCGTATGTCACTGGGTCTCTATAATGATAAAAGCTTGATTTCTCAAATACTACAAAATCGGCATCCCATTCTTTCGATTCAAAAATGTTAACTAAATTGTTGCTGTGCTCGTGGGAAAGTGAGCGCGATAGACAGCTTCTTGCACTCAGTGTCTCTGCTCTACAGTCGTTGTATGTATCCACTGCCAACCTGAGAGGAAACTCGAGAGTGTTTTTCTGGCACTTTGAAAACAATATTATCCATGGGTGCTCAGAGGACATATTTTTCCACAACTCATCGTGTGTTTTTAATCTTTTAGCTTCTTCGTGTGCCCTTGACACCAAGCGATCTACGACGCATTTCAATTGTTCTTTTCCATCAACGCGAATCCCAGAGGCCTTAGGGAGACGTCCATTGGCAGAAAACTGTGTCACTTTGTTCTCATATTCTTTACATACAGAGCATGTCATCAATTGCCGTCGTTTTTTGTCTTTCATTTCAGTTTTTATTTCGAGACAACTTTCCGATAAAAGTAGCCAGCTAACGCTAAGTTTTTTCTTCTGTACCAAACAGTGTCATCTCTAGTACTGAATTTCTTAAGTTCATCATCATCCATTTCGTTTTGCTTGTCGGCCGGGAACTGCACTAATTCGTCAGCTGGTTGAGCTGAAACAGTTTCTTCGGTAGGATTCGAGTTTGCAGCTGAATTCCCAGCTTTCTGATTGCCAAACATACCAAGCAATGATTTCTGCCCTGGTGCTGAAGCGGCTGCGCTCAACGCTTTTTTCTTATTCTCAATTCTTTTCTCATTGCCACATTTCTGCTTTCTCTTCATTGCTGTTCAAGTTTACTTGGGATCGTCAAATCGTTGAAACTTTATAACTTATTTCAAACATTCGGCTTGCGCATTTGAAGTTTTGTTTATGAGTAAGGGAATGTGATAGCTAGTCACGCAGACAGCTGGAAGTAGATCATTTCCGTTATGACCTTCACACCGGAAAAGAGACAATGCCACTTTTGTAAACATTTATTTGTCACCTACATACCTGAAAACACCCCTTGTGGATAATTTCCTAATAATTTAACAGCGCTATTGTTAATGGCCCAGAAGGAAGAAAGAACACAAACAGTTCAGATTTGTTGACACAAAAACTATTTGGAGTATTTCAAAACCGAGAAATCTTTACAATTTGACAAGTTATCGAGTGGGCCCAAACAACTGGGGAATTTTCCTGATTTTGCCCGTCACTACTGGGGAAGGTATTGGGACTGCTGGGGAAATTTCCCCAGTAGTTTGTATGTTAAAAAATGGCCTGCCACGATCAGCATCTTAAGGAGTGGGTACCTTTTTAGGTAGACAGTTCAGTGTGGCTTCGTCGCCCAAAACCCTGGAAATTCGGTAGAAGGTGAATTGGACCATTCAGAGTTATCTGTAGAAAAGGGGTCAATTATACCATACGCTCCCTCGAAGGTAGAGATAGAGTTGTGCATCACAATAATTTAAAAGCTTGTGTACTTCCGTCAGGCACTGGAACTACGCATTATCCCATTCCTGAAGCTGAGGGTACAACCATCCTATTTGAAAACGACCCCACCAATGCTGAGGGTGAAAGGGAGACCCCACCACCCGAACGGGCTCGTCCTGCGAGGCTGAGGCAAATTATAAATCCTCCTTTGAGGTTTGGAGATTTTGTTGCACATTAAAAAAGAAAGGGGGGAATGGTGTAGCAGTGACGTAATACTTCCTTCCGTTAGTAACTATTAAATAATAATCATGATCTCGTTTTGATTCAATTTATGATGCTATAGTTGGAGAGCAGCTGTATTTTATGTATCTGGCTCTGTCGAATCCTTGCTAAATAATTACACATGATCGTGATCGTTACACAGAGAGTTGTGAAAGGCAAGTTTTCTGTACTGGTTGCAAGCAATTTCCAACAACTGAAGAATTTCTGATCAGTTAACTTACCCCTAACTTCTTCATTGCCATGGATTTGGTAGGGCTTCCTCAGCACAATATGGAATCTTAAAAGAAAGAGCCAAACTCTTGATGTGGGGTTTGAGCTTAAGTAATTGAAATTTTTTGATGAGGTAACTTGCCTTTGCAACTTTTAATAGCAGTTACTCAAAAGTTAAATTTCAGTTTGTCTAGACACTCGTCATATTCCATGACTGAAATATCAGTGATGTTTCTAGCTGTCATATTATGCACACGTGTATTGTAAGTGCGCCGTGACAATAGCGTTGCGCACGCGCAGATGGACTGATGAATTTCGCATGACCAACCTTTAGAGCTAGCTTCCCCACTGGGGTGAATGGTGTCGTAGATTAATCTGAACTCTGATGTCGGTTTTGAAGGTAATAGCAAATGTAGTAGGTCTTGCTTCGATGGTTACTATAGTCTCAGAAAACTTCTACTATACGCTGTCGCCAGTCTAAATAAAATTCATTTCACTTTCCTTTATACTCCAGTTTCTCACATTTGCAAACCCGTCTGATGGAATGAGAGGAAGTGAGGATGCTACCTTTGTTTACAATAGATTTGGCACAATTCGTACTCTGCGCATGTCATGAACTTTGACTGGTCCCGTCTAAACGCAATGCCTAAGCGACCTTTTATCAGTCGGCTCCTTCACCGACCTACTATTTGGCCGCTCAAATATTCGGCCGGCCCCGTGTAAACGTAGCATATAGTATGCACAAAAGAGGCCCCAACTAGTTGGGTAACACGTCGATGTACTTCCTTAATAGCGATACGGGATAAGGGGGTGCGTAAGGATTGACGGTTCGCAGTTGTCATAACTACATACCTTGTAATGAGTTTATTGTATTTCCGGTTTCGAATAATATAAAAGGTGGCTTTTTTGGAAAATAATTTGGTGGTTTTACTGCTTTTCACACTCCTACAAGTCCCCCTATAAGAACCGTTTGGGGCAAATGCCCAGCTTGTGATAAAGTTAAAATAGTGTCTGAGCAAATGCTCTTGTGCCGCGAATATGCGCGAGACCCTAATAACCAGGGGGATTGGAAATTGCCTGTGCAACAACCAGCCAAAATACAACAATCCCGATTAAAATCACTGCAAGCACATACTTTGTGAAATCGTGCCACATCTATCTCATTGATTATTTGCGTGACTCGACAGAAGTATCAACTCTTTACAGGTTTCTCGTAAGAAAATTTGATAAGTGATGGAAGCCTAATAGGAGCGGGGGGTGGAAAAAATTTTGCAAAATAAATGTAGCAGTGACGTAATCTGTAATAAGTCCTTCCGTTAGTAATTATGAAATAATAATCATAACCTCTTTTTGATTCAATTATTATTGTGCTATAGCTGGGGATTAGTTGTATTTTGTGTCTGGCTCTGTCGAATCCTTGCTACATAATTACACCCGATTGTTACATAAATGCCTCCCGCTTATTGATTTTTCAATTTTTTCCCAACTCCCTGACCTTATCAGGACCCTCTATTTGTTTATTTCAAGGAAATTGACTTTTTACAACCCACACATTTCATTTCCTTTCTTTGCTATAAATATTTTCATCGCCCAATTTTAATGCTTTATGACAACCTGTTCTTGTTCTTTTCCTCCTTGTGTAATCGGGGGGGGGGGG
>OLMO02000252.1:5419127-5430945 GCA_900291935.2 Cassiopea xamachana
GGGCGCGCGTTTATTTCGTACCAGAGAGTAGGTCCCGAAAATGTTTCCCCGCTTATTTTTTCGAAAAGTTTTGGAACAGCCCCGTTTGTATACTTCAAAGCCTATTCTCAAATTTCAACCCCCACGTTTAGCTTAACCGCTCCCCATGTATAAAATTTTGATTTATTTAACCCCGTTTATTTGGCACTTGAGAGTGTGCCACAATTCAACCCAGAAAAGCCTGCATTATTAGCAGATATCTCTACCAACAGAAGCAAAATCATCTCAGTTTTACCTTTCCTGTGCTTTAGTTTTGGGAATGCATGAGAATTTTATTTTTGCGTGAGTGAGAAATTACTGAAATATGTGAATCTCATGCCAAATGTGTGAGACTTGAGAGCTCTGCTATCTTTTAAAAAGATTTATTGAAGTTGTTTTTATTTATATTCCCAATAATGTAAAACCTGGTTCATTTCAGTAAAATTAAGCAGAGTACGAAGGTTACTGCCTTTAATATCACGAACCGTGACATCTACTGTTACACTGGCAATAATTGATTGTTGTTGAAGCGCAGATAGAATAATCAATTTAAAACTACCATACAATGTCTCATTATCTTCAACAACTGCAGCGACCAGAAAACCATAGATGCAATGTAAGCATAGACCTAAAACTGGTGCACATGGACAACTGCGCCTCAAAAACAAAGGCCTTTGTGCTTGAGAAATGCTTCTTGCGTGCACTACACAGCGACAATGCTTCAAAGACTCTTGGCGAGATTGAACATGATCAGTCTGGGAAACTGTTTGGAGCACAATGGTCATGCTACAAATACTGGCCATGCAACAAACATTGGTCATGTCACATACACTGGTCATGTTACTGCTACACACACTGCTCATGCTATAAAGAAGGCCAAAGGTGTACAGAAATGTGTTCAGCACAACAGGGGTGCAACCAGTGCTGAAATTTTTTTTGGGGGGAGGGCATCTGATTCCTGTTACCTATTCCATGGAAGATATTGTTTGCTATCGAGTCATTTATGGAGGATGCCAGCATATTTTTACCAGATTTCAACCCCCCTCTCCATACCTGTCTGCTTCTTGCTTAACAATACCCTCTCTCTGTCCGTGGGGGCACTGAGTTTGAAAACAAACAAAGAGCTACAAAACTATGGAGAAATAAGACCTCTTTAAAAAAGGCAAGCATAATGTACGTACTTCTTCCCTGCCCCTTTATTCTTCAGTCTTTAACGCAGAAAAGCGATCGTAAAATGACATCTAAATTCCCTCCTCTTTCTTACAGAGACCACAACGTAAAGGGTGTCCACTTGCAGCTGAACCCCTCCATCGCCCGTCCACCTTTGTCCTTATTTTTGCTAACCCCTTTCCTCCCCCAAAGGTGCTTCACACAGATATCATATTCCAAGAACATTTCCACTATTGTGAAATATCTTCATATCAGCAATTAAAAACACCTATGATTAAAGATCTTCAATAGAATTTGTTGGAAAGTTTTTTTTACAAAATCATCATCATTTCAAGCTGTACAAACTACATTGCCGCACAAGTATACAATTGGTTTTAAAAATATCAAAATATCCGATAAAAATCTAAACAATGCATTGCCATATGCTACATGATGTGATAGAACTTACGTTTATGAGACTAGAAATCATCCCACCAAACGTGGGCCAGTGCGAATCAATGTGACAAAACAGCTTAAGGTTTAAAATCATATAAATTTGTGCAAATTTGAAAATAGCACTTTAGAAATGAAAGTTTTATCTCTTATTATACATAGGTGGGTTACGCCCTGCTCCATGACAGCCTACTTAATGGCTAAATCCATCATAAAAGACTTTCAAGATATCTCACGATCTACTAAGCAAATGCACGAAATTTCTGAAGACATTTCGAGAATGCAAGAAAGACCACTACGAAGCACTGTCAACTGTGACTTCTTGCGATTCTCTTGCCAATGTTCTGATACCAGTTTGTTTCCCCATAGTCATTACGCGTCACGTGACTTACCACGCATTCTAGTCCTCCTATTTCTATGGCATTTTCGCGTCACGCAGGATGGTTGAAGGCAAAACACATCTTTTCACATATATAAAAGAAATCGATAATTTCCCTACAGTAACATACTACGCCATCATTGAAGACAGATTGATGAGACTGGAAGCGCTTATCCATCATTATAGACCAGTGATTCTTAACTTGGATTGCATCAAATCCCAGGGATTCCAAGAGTCAGGTTCTGGGGTTCGGTAGTTTGATTCACCTCACTCGTAGTAATTGTGACGTCATGCTCTGCTTGGCCAGTTTGTGCACTAATATACCATGTAGTTACAAGCAGTTTGACATTAAAAAAAATCAGCAAAGTTTTCCTTTTTGTAAATACGAATGGTTCGATGAATGCATATATGGAACTTGTGGGTTTCAGCACTTCCACCATGGTTAAGAACCACTGTTATTGACTACCGAGGTGAGGTCGCATGATGGCGTATGCAAATAAGTAACAATTCGGAACTAATTTTTCACACTTCTGGATCATATTGGGATAAGAAAATAATTAAATTAATCAAAATAGCATGCATGAGCAGAAGCCGTTAAAATAGAATTAATATAATCCATTTTTTGATCACCTCCCCTTTGCACGCTTTACTATGTTTTGGAGGTACTCCCTCATTCAAGCGTACGCATGCATGCTTCACAGCTAATCATTGTTTGCGAATTACATAAACGTAAATGCGTTCTTTGATGGGCCCACCTCCCCCCTGTACGCTTTTGTATGCTGTTTTACGCTTGTAGGATACCCCCCCTTCTATTCAGAACGTGCGCATATTTTTGAATGATCTCTTTTCCTCCTTCTTTTAACTGTACAGTCTAAGTATTCAACAAACTACACTTGAATTACGTTATCTATTTTCTAGCCAAGATTACCACTCAGCTCTAGGGTTGAGCTCTATAGGTAATCACAATCAATAACCGATCTTGGGCAAAAGCCCATCATTGAAATGTTTACAGGACAATACGGACTGAATAAGGGAGAAATACAAAGGGCTGAATAATATCTAGAAATGTTAAACGATGAATTCAATATCATGCAACCTCCCTCTCACCTATGACTTCTTATGACTCCTCTCATTCTCCCCTCTTCAGTCCTTTATATACTCTTAAAAATCCTTATATTACTTTGCCAGATCTATTTGAGCAACGTCATTTTTCATAAGGGACTGCTTGCACGAGGAAATCGCTTTCCGCAGATGTTACAAACATAAAGCTTTACACCAGAATGGGTTCTTTCATTCTTAGAACAAAAGAATACATACTGGAGAAAAGCCCTAGTACTCACTCATGCCACATATATACGGCTATTCACCAGTATGAACTTGCTTATGGTTGTTGAAGTTATTACTCATAGACATATGGCCCGTCTACTATCTGAAGTCCTTCATACTCAATGGGGCTGCTTGGAAAAGGAAATCGCTTTCCAAAAATGTTACAAACAGAAGGCTTTACACCAGAATGGGTTCTTTCATTCTTAGAACAAAAGAACGCATACTGGAGAAAAGCCCTAGTAATCACTCATGCCACATATATACGGCTATTCACCAGTATGAATTCGCGTATGATCAGTTTGTCTACATGCATTAGTACATCCACTCCAACATGTCACAGTTATTAGGCTCTTCTTCGTATGGATGTGTCTATGCCGATTGAGGATACCATCCAGATAGAATCATGTTTCACAAACCGCACAGATGTACAGCTTCTCACCAATTTGAATTTCTACATTATTAGTCTGGGTACTTGCATTAGCACATCGTCTCCATAATTTCACAGTTATGAGGCTCTTCTCTAGCATGGATATGTCTATGCCGATTACGGATACCTACCCGGGAAAACCCTTTTCCACAAATATCACAGACATACGGCTTCTCACCGGTATGACTTCGCCTATGCTCAGTAACATGGCTTAATCGAGTGAAGTCTTTTCCACATACGTCACAAGCATATGGCTTCTCACCAGTATGACTTTGCCTATGCTGATTACAGGTACTTGCTTGAGCAAATCGCTTTCCACATACGTCACAGATATAAGGCATTTCTCCAGTATGAGTTCGTTTATGGCTAGCCAAGTTACCTACATCAGCAAATCCTTTACCACATATGTCACAGATATATGGCTTCTCGCCAGTATGAATTCGTCTGTGCCTTCTCAGGCTAGTCATTCGACCAAACCCCTTTCCACAAACTGTACAGATGTATGGCTTCTCACCAGTATGAATTCGCTTATGCTCAGTGAGGTGACCTACAAAAGCAAAGCCTTTTCCACACGTGTCACAGGTATGTGGCTTCTCACATGTATGGGCATGTCTATGCTGAGTCAAGCAAGTTAGCTCAGCAAATTGCTTCACACATACATCACATGCACGCGGCCTATCAGTGGCATGCATTCTTTTGTGCTGAATGAAGCTAGTTACATGAGTGAACAGCATTCCACATACGTCGCAAATAAAAGGCTGTTCTTCAGCGTCAGCTCCGTTTTGGTTATCAAGGCTACCTACATCAGAAAATTTTTTACTGTATATGTCATAGCTATACGGCGCCTCACCACCGTCAGGTCCCCTGAGTTGTGTGAGGTAAGATACTCGAGCAGATTCCTTTCCACATATGTCACAAAAATATGGTGACTTGTGAACATCAGTATGTTGTTCGTTGCTGACATATTCCGCATGATGGTACACTTTCCTAAATGTTGTTGAGCTACAATTCTTTTCATGTTGAAGGATGAAGTCCTTGGAAAAGCAAAGTCTGCAATATGTACAATTTGTTGTATTACCTGAAAAGATCAAATGCTTGTCACAAACTGTCATCTTGTATCCCCTAGAAAACACCAAATATGTCACTTAGTGACACTGCTATTTGTCATCACATATTATTAAGTGTGGAGCATGAAAAGTTGAGTGTCTGAATCAAATTGAGACCAAATGTAATGCATTTGGATTAACTTCATGCATTTAATTTAGTCTCAATTTGATTTGCATTTAACTTAGTTTCAATTTAGTCTCAAAAAATGGCTGGTCAGTGCATGAAGAGCTTGATGTCTGAGTCAGTCCTAAATGACACAATGGTGGAGAGGAGTTAAAAAGCTATTCAAAAAGGCTGCTATAGTTTTCTAAGAACCACATCATTCATGCTGATACAAAAGATCATATGAATTACGCATGAATCACTATGTAAAAGTATACAAAAGTTTTCATGGATTCAGTCATACATTAAAAATTATTGATAGAGAAAAATCTTTAGCCGCAAACTATCCTTATAAAGTGAGGTCACTTCTGCTTGCTAGACTTATTCGGTATCATTACTGCATTTCTTTGGTCTATGTGACTAACACTCCATTACAGGGTTATCCAATTACAATGAAATTGAATGTGATGCATACATGCAAAATTATCACCATCAACAACTTGAGTAGCTGCATCAACCATTTGCTTTCCTCCAATTAAACATCGCCATCGTCGGTCTGATTCTTGTCGAGCCTTTGCTTCCTTAATTTCTGCAATTGATGACTCACTGTAGCTCCTCTTCCTATTCAGCCTTGGCCTCTCAGTATTCGCTGCATTGTGTACTGAACCAAGAAATTTAGCAGAGACTGTACTATTTGGAATGGATAGGCTAATTTCCTGGAAAAAGAAACGCTTAAAAATATCCAATAAAATGTCTAGATACCAGAACAATAACAACCCCCTTACTACAGTGATAACAACACTCATAAATCAAATACTCACACTCAAAAATTTCAATTTCAACGGAAAATACTTTATCCAAATTAAAGGCTGTGCTATGGACACTGTGGCAGCCCCCTCATATGCCACCATTTACATGAAAAGCTTTGAAGAAAAATACATATACCCAATAATCAACAGCGAATACCTTTTTCATAGTAGATACATAGACGATATATTCTTTACTTACACAGGAGGTGAAGCAAAACTTATAGAATTTCTGACAAACCTTAACACCCAACATGACTCTATCAAATGTGACTATGAAACATCTAAAAAATCCATTGCATTCCTAGACACATTAGTATACGTTGACAACAATAGACAGCTACAAACAACAGTATACACAAAACCCACCGATTCACACAACTACCTACATTTCCAATCAGCCCATCCTAAACACTTAAAGCAAAGTTTACCGTGCTCTCAAGCACTTAGACTTACAAGGACCTGCTCAGCAAACAACGATCTCAACACCCACTTAGAGAAACTCAAAAAACAATTCAAAGCAAAGGGCTATAAACACACCTTAGTAGAAGAGCAAATCAAAAAAGCCGTCACTATCCACAGAAAAGACACCTTCAAAACTGACTGACAGGCATTCAACAAATTGTATACCATTAGTTACAAAAGTCAACATTACCCTTCCGCCAGTAAATAATATCCTTATAACCGTTGGGAGATCTTAAGACTTAAACCTCATTTGAATAACAGTTTTAAAGAACCAGGCATGCTAACCATCAGATGACTTTGGAATCTTAAAGAAATGATTGGCAGTAATAACATTACAAACAACAAAACCAATCAAAAAAGCCGTAAAAAATAACACATAATACAATCTTGCCAACCATGAAAGGCCACTAATAGCCTATGCTGTAAGCACGTGAAATCAACAAGCTCATTTAAAAGTTTTGTAACACATAATTTCTACAAGATTTATAACAAAACCAATTGTAGGAGCTATAATGTCATGCACCTTCTAGATTGCATATATTGCACTAAACAATACATAGGGAAATCAGAATGGCCCTTTAATCTTAGACTTAACAACTATGGACATAGAATTAAATCTACTGATTTTGATACACTGCTTCCCGTTGAACAAACTTCCGCCAATCCAACCACGATTTCTTCTAACACGCAAATTTACAATCATAGACAAACTTGAAAGAGCCCCGCTAGAAAATATTATATCACTTTTAGAGTCTAATGAAGACAGATGGATCAAACACCGTAAATCTCTACACCCGAATGGGTTGAATAATAAATTAAACCACCCTTGATATTGAGAACAAACTTTTTCAATAAACCGAAGGATAAAAGCCACAGCACTCAGTTCATTTATTTATATATATATATATATATATATATATATATATATATATATATATATATATATATATATATATATATATATATATATATATATATATATATATATATATATATATATATATATATATATATATATATATATATATATATATATATATATATATATACATATGAGTAGATGGCTGTCAGCATTTTCATTATCATGTTTTACACTTAATCAAAAGCTTTTGATTAAGTGTAAAACATGATAATGAAAATGCTGACAGTCATCTACTCATATGTCAGCACAAGGCTGATGTAATGCCTTTGGGTAGCAGAGTTTAAGTTCCATGACCAGGGAGTACAGAGATAGTTGCTTGGCAACACCTGATAACATGCTCTCTTAAGATGCACTATAGAAAATACTCTCACTAGTTTTGCATTCTCGTAGGAAATAAGTTCCAAAATCGACAAGAAATATAAAAATCCAATAGGATGCTTGAGGAAATTAAACATACAAAATAAAGAAATTAAAAAACAGCATAAACTGTAGCACATACTTCATTGCCAGCAACTATATCATCAGACGGCCAAAAAAAATTGGCATCCCTTTGATTCTTTTCAGACACTAAAATCAGGAATGTAGGCTGCATGTATTAATCAATCTTAAATTGTTATATTTTAATAAGAATATCTCAATGTCATTTGACAAGAGGTGCCTTAAATCTACCATTTGAAATTCTGACAAAACAGTCTTAGACCTTGTTCACATAAGTATGTTTCCACAAAAGATTGGTTCCACATAAGGTCACTTAGATGTCCCATGCACAAGAGACCTGAGTAACTATACTCTCAAGTGCAAAATAAAAGGGGGATTCTAATAAACAGGGTGGTCAGAAAAAATTCTGAAACTTAATAAATGTGGGGTGTCAGAATTTGAGAAAAGGCTTTGAATGATTATACAAGGATGGAAAGAAGAAAAGAGGTTTTCAAAAGCATAAAACTGTACAGCAGTATGCTATTTTACCATGAAAATTGGGTGTAAATAGTACTAAAAAGAAAGGAAATGAAATGAGGGGTTTGCAAAAAAGATAATCTCCTTAGAAGTAATAGATGGGGGTCCTAATACGGTCAGGGGGGTGGAAAAAAATTGAAAAAGTAATATGTGTGGGGCATCTATTTGGCATCTGAGAGTACTCATAAACATTCACATAGCCAAACTTTGCTGAATTTACCTGGGGAAGTGAACTTTATTGGAACCTAACTCCTCTGCTCTAGTGTGGATGCTTAAAAGTGAACTTTTCTGACCTCAGCACCACATTGAGGCTGATATTCAGGCACAAGAGGTAGAAATAGCAGTTGAAATGGAGGATAATAGTCAACTGGCAATAACATTGATGTGAAGTCTGAGCCCCCTTGTTGCAGCATGGAGTTTGGAAACCTCATTCTTTACCATTAACACTGAGCCAGAAGAAAGAAACTAATTCCTTTGTAATCTGCCAGTCATTTAGTAAAAGTTTTGTTTCCTTGCCAGTTCATAAATACAACTTAGCTTTCTCTGCTGTTTTGATAAGAAAAGTGTTCATGAGTCTATAGAGCATTTGATCAGAGAGTTTCATTTAATGTAGACGACACATGTATAAATAGCACAGTTGGTTTTGTGATAATGGAAAGCCCAAGTGAACTTTTTTGGAACTGGTCTTGTGTAAACACAAAGGTAGATTTTCTTGAACCAGACTTGTGTGGAAATGTACTCAGTGTAAACAGGGTTTCAACTTAAAGAGTGAATAACTTTCTACTGGAAAATGATAGGAACACAACTCAAAACGGACTTGATTGCCAGTGAATTCAGGATGTTAGTAGTGCTAATAGATGTTTGTTGTGAAATGTTCAAAAATGCCAATGTCTCCCCTTGTGATTAGGTACAGCAAAAGACATTCTTGTGCTAGTCCCTTGGAAACATATTTGTGAAGAGCACTACTTTCTTTTCAAACAAGATCCTGATTGACTTAGCCATACATTTTTAAAACAGATTTCTGTGATTCCTTGACTTGGTGTGTTCATATCCCTTCATTGCATCAATAACAAGAAGTAATGTAAATTGATCATCATTGAACCTCTGAGTAGGCAGAAATCCACTATACTATGAATCATACTGGTCAGCTTTTCCTGTTCTACCTCCTCTCTCCTAGTATAGAATTCCAATTTATCATAGCCTATGTGTAGTGCTCTTCATTTGGCTTTCGGCTTCTTTGAGCTCCTTTACACTTCAAATAATATCTCTACATGAAAGCATGAATCACATTCTCTGATGAAAGCACATGAATCTTTTCTTTATTTCCCATACAAGAATTGGGCTTTGATCCATAAGAAATTAATATTAACCTTTTACCCTAATCCAAACTGTTGAAACCTTGTTCTAAACAGTAAAAAAGTATTGAGCACCAGTCATTGCCAGACCTAACTTAACCAATAACTGATACCCACCAACATCAGTTTTGTGATTGCTTTGATCTTTGCTATTTCTCTATTTGCTACTTTCTCTATTGTTCAAACCAATATAATTGTTAATCTGGTAGGAAATCATACTGAATGCAGGTTGATACACCACCCCATGTACATTTTGTACTATAGTCATAAGCATATGGATTTCCTATATGATTTATCATCATCAATGTGTAGAGAGAGGGAGAACGTGATACAAAAGCATAACATATTCAATTGGACCAGGGTCCAAATTTCAATTATTAACTAATATAGCTGGTGTTAACTATACAGTGAAATGCAAATAGATCTAAAGTAACCTTGTCTAACATTTTCCTTGCATTTACTTGCCACCTCTTCACCTTCTTTCCAATTTTCTAATACACATTCATCTGAATACCAAGTACTATCTATATCTTCTTCATCAGAAAAATTCATGACATCCTCATCTGAGATTGGCTCTTCTTTACAATTTGCACTAAGGAATAACTGTTCTTCAGGCACATCTACAAAATAAAAGAATGTGCTTACTTGACTATAACATCTTCCAACATGGCAGGAAAAGCTACCATATAATCCACATTAAAGTATCAATGGTATGAAAAACTAATAGGAAAAACATGAGGAATTCACAAGCTCAAATAGAACTTCTTTAATTATTCCTATCCTCAATATGTTACTGGCATAAAAAGATGTTTTGAATATTTCCTGACTGCCTTTAATCCCAGCACAAGCAAGAGCCAACGCTAATCTTCATCAATCAACAATCTTTATGTAACTGCCTTGTCTTTCAAAGAACACAATCAAATTGTTTTGGTGGCTCATTATACAGAACATCCTATAAGTGTCCTCTAGTTATTCAACTCTTCAATTAACACAAACCAGGATTCCAAGTACTTTCTGCATTCTCGTCATCAGAACCACTTTGCAAAGCATCTTCATACGAAACTTGCTCTTGCTTACAAGGTTGAGTAAATAGTTCATCTACAAGCAAACCAATAATACTAATAATGTGATATGTTGAACTTCAAAAATCCATACTAAAAGCAAACAGGATTTTATCAATTAATTATGCATGACAGCTTCAATGAAAACAGACATCAGTAGAAAAATACAAAGGACAAGCCTCACTGAAAGTCTTCCAGTTACTGTTGTTATTCAAACCAGATAAGTGATGTGCTCAATAATTGTCATGAACTGTTGATTATCTTCATGTAAATCACATGCAACAGTCATGATTAATCTTTCCATATATCAGTCTACCTACACTTGGTGTATAAGTGAAAATTTACACAAAACAATACAATGAAATTTTACTTGTATGAGAATATTAAATGAGGTATAGAGTGACCTTGCTGTAGTTCCAGTTTGCCTTCACTTGTTCTCTGCATGCCTTGCTTCCACTCTCCCAATACGCACTCACTAGGATACCAGGTCTTATCCCCATTCTCACCATTATAACTACTTCTCACAACATCCTTTTCGGGGACTTGTTCTTCTTCACAATGCTGAACATTTAATTCATCTACAGCCAAATCTAAAACATTGAAAATGTGATGATTTTAAATTGGAATCTTCAAAAAGTACAGAAAAACAACCATTTTCACTCTTTACTGATATTATGAAAATCGTAAATAGGGACATCTGGATATATATACAATTTTCCGAAAAAAATTCCATTTACTTCGCTTTACCAGCACAGATTTCCCTGAATTTTTTTCAAGCCAACCTATATTTTTCCACTGACCTTTTACGGAAAAAAACCACATCCTCTTACCTCAGGGGTCAAGATTCTACCTCCTCATTTGCATATTCGAGATCCCGTGAGATAGCGCATGCGTAGTGAATGTCATCTTGCGTAGCGTTTTGTGAATGATAGTCCAAGTTTTGAATAGTGGAAAGAAAATCACACCTTTGCCGAGAAGAAGTCCTCTAGAAACGACAGAAACAGTAGTTCTTGATTGAGTCATAGCTGGAGCAAGGACTTTTGAACGAGAAGAAGCAGTTTCTAAGCGAGTCCAAGACTTCAAGACATGATTGAAGACCACGAGGAGAGTCAGGACGAAGGTCTTGCTAAAAGGCCAGCAAATGCCAACGATACCTCTGCCAAGGAATCCCGAAAGGGGAAACTTCCTTCAGAAAAAATTTCCCGAACGGGAAAAGGGTCGGAAAGACCGTTTAAGGCGGGAGAAACTCCCTCGAGCCTTAGGGTCAAACGTCAACAGCATGGCCTAAGCGACT
>OLMO02000252.1:5431045-5451714 GCA_900291935.2 Cassiopea xamachana
TCACGTGATCTCTCTATGCAGCAATGAGGAGGTAGAATTCCAATCAAACTTCACCTTACAGGTAAGCCTCGTTTAATTTTTTAATTTGGTCCTATACCCCTGATAGCTATCTCTCATAATATCAATGATGCATCTGACTAGGGACTTTAAATGACAAAATTAATAAACATTTGTCTTAGATTGATTAAATTACAAAGTTAAAAACAAAACACACGAAAAACTTCAAATATAAACTACAAAAAATAACTACTTCAATCATGATCAAAAATCAAATCTTTTCCAGGACCTACAGTATGAAGTGGTTTTCTCTCTTGACCAGTGTTTAAGTTTCCCTGACTTAAGAGAAAAGGCCTCTTTTCCTTTGACTTTCTTTGACTGTAAAAACCCAGGAAATGTTGCACAAAAGAGTAACTTAAGTAAATTAACAAGGCTAGTCTGGAGTACTGAATAATAGTCTGGAGTACTGAGTAATTTGGGTTTGGAGCAACTTAGGAGGGGTTGGAAAATTCTTGAATTTGTAATTGAGGAAAGGGCTAGAATGAGCTCTGGTGGGCTAAAAAAATTTTAAACGAATACAATAGCAGCATGATTTCATCATTGGGAAGATTAAATACAAATAACTAGCTCAAAAGGATATTAACGCATTTGATTATTGTTAGGGCAGATAATTTAGCACTGCTGGATCAAGATTGCTAGAATAAGCTTGCATCTGATAACAAAAACTCTTAGAACAAATATTCAAAGTATTTAGTTTACACATTTTTAGCTCATAGAAGAACAAAAACATTGAACAATTGTATGGAAGCTGTTGATATAGAATGCTTTTATCTGCAGTACATCAATTAATGACTTTGATTCTTGATCGGTTGAGAAATATTGTTTATCAAGCCTGATCGAGCTTAGTTTACTTGCTTTCATGTGGCTTACTTACATATGGTACTATTCCATATTTTCTATGGGGGGCTTAAAAAAATTCCTGATCCAGAATGGGAGATTTATTGGAGAGTGGGGCTTCATTGAGAGGGGGCTAAAAGGAGAATTTACAGAAATACAAAAATGAGTTCATTGGGTGGCCAAGTTGATACAAAATATAGAAACAATAGTACTTTAGTTTGATACTATTTCACATATATATATATATATATATATATATATATATATATATATATATATATATATATATATATATATATATATATATATATATATATATATATATATATATATATATATATATATATATATATATATATATATATATATATATATATATATATATATATATGTATAATATAGGCCTACATTTGATAGGAAATAGATTATACTCCATATAATCTGCCATCAAATAATCAGGACTTTCAGACATTCTGAACTTTGTCATACTCTCAAAATTATACTTGCTATACTACTTATTCCAGAGTTTTTGAGAGGCGCAAATCAATTTATAACACTTGATGAAATATTATACAAATATCACTGGAACTAACTGTTCCTGTGACAGTTTGACTGGTTTCAAGCATTACTTGCACTATTTCAACCCCAATTGATTTAATTTTCAAACATTGGCCCTTCTGCTTATCCAGATTTCCATTTAATCTGGATTTGTCCCTTACTCAAAATTGATCTGGAATATCCAAATATACTTTAGATCAAAAAAACTTTTAGATGAATTTAAAGTGAAGACTGGTATTGGGTAATCTCTTGAGCTATAGCTTAAGAAACTATGGTTTGTTTTAGACCAAAATTCATTACTGAGTGAACACTGGTATAAGCAAATACCTACTATGAATTAGTAAGTTACTCAGACTTACCACATCCTTTCACCAGCTCATGAGTTGAAATATTCTTTCTTTGGGAACTTTTTTTACATCTTTTTAGACTTCTGTCTTTACAACCTTTCATTGCAAGTTTTTTCTTTTAAAATGTAAATAGAAAGTAAGATTTTAACATGATACAGAAGGAAGAGTGATATTTGCACATACAGTGCATAAAGTAATATTAGTGTTCAAAAACTACAATAAAAGGCATTTTGTTGTTGTGAATTTTTCATCCTTGCATGTGAAGGCTACAACGGTGCTAGAGGAAGACTATATGCTATAGCTCCTGTCAGAGCATACTGACCCCCTTCTGGTAGGAGTAGAGCTCTTTCTTGAAGACATTTAAGAAGTTATAATGCCCTGCCAAGTTAACAGTACCAAACTCATCCTTCTTATCTAATCACTCTATACTTCATCCACCCCCAGCACAAATCACTGACCACGGAGTGTCCCAACGACACTGAAATGTTTATTTTGAGTATAGAAATTAGAACTGTCATAGTCCTTTTGCCTAAGCAGAATTTATGTTATGTTATTTTATGGTTCTGCTTTAATAAACTGCGTTAATCAGGGTCATCTCTTCTAAGGATTTCATCCATTTCTTACATACGATGGTATTTGGAAAAAATAGTATTCACTCACTAACGCCTGAAAGACCACTTTCTTAGTGAGGCCAAGAGAAACGTCTTTCAGGCGCTATTCTTGTGATTCATTTATAAACGAATCACAAGAATAACACCTTGAATTGTTGGTGACAATGAACTACAAATCCGCCCTCAATGCGCCATTTTTACGGATTTGTACTTCAATGTTATCAACAATGCAAGTGGCTATTCTTGTGATTATTTACAAATAAACGAGCAGGTTAGGCCTATTTACCTTTCTCTTTTCACGCGGTCCTGACTCTATCTTAGCTTTTGGTGATTGCCTTGCTGCATCGATTGTGGGGACTGCAGTGTGGTTTAGGTAGCTGCGAATCCCAAGCGAGAGGGCAATATCTCTTCTCATATGAAAGCACGACTCTTCAAAATGAAGTCCGCACAAAGTTGTATGATGACTGCTTACGGTCCACTTAGGCCGATGACGGCGAACAAATCTTACCCAACTTCTAAACCTACGTGGGTCTTTTTTTCTGTCTGGAAAGTTGTGAAGTGATACTCCAGGCGTGTGTTGACTGCTTGCACACCTTCTACCATCAGGTCCATGTGCTACACAAAGCTTGCCACCATGTACCATTGTGAAACGCAACAAAGGCAGAACTTCCCCCTTTTAAAGCTTAACTTCCTCAAAGCGAGGCCAGAGCTCATTAAAATTCCTTTTACGGAAATTTCTATTTTTAACATATCTTTCATATCAGCCCATGCCTGGAGACACGTGCGATCGCACGTGCGCTTGTCCACACATTTGCTAGATGTCTGAACACAAGCGAAACATCGCCCTTGTCAACATCATGGTCAACCGTCCAATCGTACATGAAAAGCCACACCTGCCTTTATAGTTCTTCTTTATACTACTTTCTCATAAATGTGGCATTTGAGATGCCTCAGCAGTAAGAAACTGGGGCAGTGCTACAAAAAATTCGAGGGAGTATCAGGTCTCTAGATGCCGAGCAAGAAATGTGAACTCAAATGTTATCAACCAAAGTTGTAGGTTGTAAGTTTTCAGATGTAGGTAATCAACAGAGAAGCACTTTTCACGTACGAAGATAACAACTTCTAGACACACACACATGGGTGTTTGGGGGCTTGTTCCCAGAAAAATCTTCTAAAATTACTCTCTCTAAGAAGTAAGAAAATGCTCTTTTGTGTAGAAGGAAAGCATTTTGTTATCATTGATCTTCACTCTGGGTGGAAAAGTACGACCTGACCCCCCAATCTATTCTGCACGAATATGGAAGACACAGAACTTTGATCATGAAAGTAGAAATCTTAAGTTTTCAACTGAGTCTAGTAATACAAATTCGGAATTAAGGAAATATGTAGGCATCCACTACGCTGGGAGGCACTTGGGGGGGCTGGGGGCTTGCCCAAGAAAACAATTTTAAATCGCTTTCTCTAGAACGTCAGAACATGCCCTTTTGGGTAGCAGGAAAATATGTTTATATCTTTGATCTTCATTCCGGGATGCAAAACATGATCCCACCCTCCAGTCTATTTTGCACAAATTTGAAACACTCTGAGCTTTGTTCTCTACAAAGGAAATCTTATTGGAGGGAGTCTACTCAGGCAAATGTGAAAGTGATGGAGAAATGTACTTAGTCAAATTCTGATACTCCAAGAACGCTCTGTCAAGTGAAGAGAACTGCTAGCGTGTGTGTGTTTCTAAAAGGGAAAAATAGTACATCAGAGTATATGCTTAATGCGCCTGCATGCAAATGTACACAGATTGATACACCTCATGAATAAAGTAAATTCACATTTACCTTGCAACCTAAGCAAATACAGTGTCCTTCTCTAACAATTGTGGCTTCCATGTAGGCCACACAAAACACACAATGTGACCAGTATGACATACTTTCGGAATATCTGATCTAAACCGTTTACAATTTGTCTGCACAGTAATTAGCTGAAAATCTCACATCTGCCCCAGTAAATTCATGACTTTCAATCTGTGAGGGGTGTCACACCCCATACCCCCATAGCGCCGCTCCTGGCAAGAAACACTGTATTTCGAATACAAAATCTTGGATAGCATGTGCAATTCAAAATACTCGCTCAAAATTCAACATTCAAAATAGTAATCACTTGCGTAGACAAGGAGGCACGTGCGAATTGACGCTCTTGCGCAAGATTCTTTCAGGCATGGACTGTTATCTTAAAGTCGAATTTCTTTCATGTTTCCTTCTCAGTTTCCTTCCACTCTTTCATCTGATACTTTCCCATAACTTACACTGCATTTTTATCTAAATTTATTATACTATAAAAATGAAACAATATTCAGGGCTATTGCTAAGCCTCATAAGTGTTATTGTGGGAAATATAGGCTCTCCCGTCTTGCTAGCTCTTTATCTTTAACTGTACCACAGAAAATACTTTGAAGAAAACACAGTCCTCAATTCAATAGCAATTTCATCTCATCCCAAATCAACATATTTACTCTTCAACTCTCAATCTGATCTAAGTTCAACCTAAATTACATATAGCATATATACGGTACAGTTTGAATACTACGTTAATGCACTACTGCGATATTGTACATCGCCTAATGGGAACCCCTTCGGTGGCGCTAAGTCCTTAGAGAGTTGTAAAGCATACCGCAATCAACAAAATGTAATCAATAAATCAAATCGATAACAGAAATCCTAAATAGATAACAATAATAACTATATGCGCTTCATGGCTGTAGGGTTTCCCAGTAGTTATACTTTTTTACTTGAAAATGCAATAAGAGAATACATATTGCCATTACAACTTGTGGAGAAGTTACAAACAAATAATATCAGCTCTGGCAACTGTCTCCTTGTGAAATTAAGAAATGGAAAGGGGAAATCGTATATAATTCGTAAGCCGTTATTAATAATAATGCTGAAATTACAGAACACCTCAAACACAGAACATCTACTTTATACTTTATCATCTAATTTGACCGGTATATATTGAATAGCTGTCATTTAAAGGTCTATTTGTTTTCAGCAGTCATTGAAAAACAGATAATTCCCAAACACTTCCTTGCATCCTTGAATTCAATGACAACATTCCTTCCGAGGTCGAAAATTCCATGATCTAAGGACATTTCTTGAAAGTGGAAAAACTTAATGAAACACGTGGTAATGACGTAAGAAAAAATGCTACTACTCAAAGCTGTTCTATTTGCCTACTGCACAAATACTTTTGTCTCTTGCATTCATCCTACTAAGTTTCCTACAGATGCTGTAATGTCGTAAAATACCCCCGTGTTTAGTACATCACTTTGATATGCGCAACTGTGGTAAAGCCGTGTGGCTCTTATAATTTAGGGACACTCAACGAATTGATGCTAGCTATGAGGAGAAGTGAGGGTAGGAAGGAGGGATGTGAGATTAGTTGCTATGCTTAATATGCTGTTTTGTTTATTTAAATATAATTCCTCTGAATGTCCTGCACCGAAAACTCCCCTCACTAACTCCTCTGTACCTGACTTTCGCATTTACGAGACTGCTGGTCAGCTAGCTGCTACTGTTGCAGATTTACATTGAATACTTGAGAGAGAAGATCGCTAAATCGGAAATTATAGAGGAAAATGTCACCTTAAGGCATCAAGCTGGCCTAACCAACGTTACTAAAGAAATGGAAATGAAAGAACAAGAGGGCAGTCAAAAAAATGGAGACGCAACAGAAGTAAAGAAATTACCCATTGTGTATGAAAGTATTGAAGTTAAAAGCATCGACCAAGATAGAGGAAAGAAAAAGAATAAAAAGCGAAAAACAAAGGGATCACCAATAAAAATGCCAATGCTTCTGAAAACCAATCCCAACCAATAAGCCAACCCTCATGTGCACCTGAAAACAATGCTGCAACAGCCAATACCAAAATAGTTGCTGAAGAAAGCCAATCGCAAGAAAATAAGGAAGCACTCCGAATGAGCACCAATCACGAGAAGAAGCCAAGCACAGAGAAAATTGAGAGAAAACAACAGATTCTTCGCACTACTGTGATCATGGGTGACTCGCTTGTGAAGAACGTTCATGGCTGGAGAGTGACAAAAGGATGCGAAAGGAATGAGAATGGAATGGCTTTACGTAAAAGCCTTCAGTGGAGCCACTGTTAATGACATGAAGCATTATTGCAAGCCCACAATGGCAAGCAAACCTGATACTGTAATTTTACATATTGGAACCAATGACTTGAGGAACAAGAATCAGTTAGAAGTCATACTTGCACAAGAAATCGTTTCGCAAGCCGCGTCAATACAGAAAGAGAAAATTGATGTAACTATTTCTGGATTAGTTGGACGAAATGATGCACACGAAGATAAAAGGAGAAGGGTAAATCTTATTTTAGCAGATTTGTGCCGTGAAGAAGAAATCAGGTAAGTGGACCACACTAATATAGATCCTCTTAAACACTTGAATCAAAGTCATGTTCATTTAAATCGCATTGGGGACAATAGTTTTGAAGACAATCTATTTAGTGCGTGTAAAAATTTACTCAATAAGCCTGGCTATTCTGGTCGACTAGGGCAGAACGAAATAGATAATACCCTATGTAATACGTTAGCTAATGCCTTAGATAATACGTTAGTTAATGAAAGCACTGATAATGACCAATCCAATGAACAAGATAATGCAACTGCCTCCCTGAACAATTGTACTGTACTTTATCATTACTAGTAAACATTTTAGTTAGAGATCTGGTAAAGAGTGAAAAGAGAGAGAAGGCGTGGGAAAAAAAATCACGTGAGTGTGTGTGAGTTGGCGAGGTCGAGTATGACGAAATATTAGTAGTCTTTTTAAGTTATTTCATATAAAATATATATTCGGAAAGATTGGTTTATTTTGAGACACCGTTTTCCGAATAACTATGGCGACCCTGCCAGGACGAAAACCGAAAGAAATTATGACAACTTCGCCGACAGAGACAATCACTGAGGATGGGCAATACTTAGGCCCAGAAATCGATATCGGGAAGGAGATAAACAAGTTGCAGTATTATACAGAGCAGGCAGATGAGCTCATAGCGATTGGAGACATAATAGAAATGGAGATAGCAACAAAGAGGGTGGAGGTAATCCATGATAAGATAATTTATTTGACAAGAGAAATTGAGGAGATGAAGCTAGAACAAGGGGAATCTTCCAGGTCAGTTAAGCAGTGGAAGAAAGACACGAAAGACAAATATGTGGGAATGCTGGAGCAGAACAGAAAAATGTTGAGAGCTTTGAGTCGAATTGAAAATCAATCAAGAGAGGAACACTCGAGGTGAGAACTGGATAGGAAGGAAATTGAACAGCAAAGGGAAGATAAGAGAATGCTAGAGAGGCAAAAACAATTAGCAGACCACGAAGAAGAAGTCAGAAAGGAGAGATACATGCAAGAGAAATCACTATGGGAAGAAAGAATGAAGGCTGAGATTAAACTTGCAGAGAAAAAGCTAGAAATAGAATGTGAAAGTAAGGCAACCTTTTCAAAATTGCCTGAATTGAGAGTAACACAATTTAAAGGCACTATAGCTGATTGGATAAGATTTGAGAACATGTTTACCAGCCAAGTTATAAGTAAGGGATTTAGTGATGAGGTAAAATTTGGGCATTTATTGGAGATGGTCAATAGCAAAGTAAGAGATAAGATTGCAATCTTGAAACCAGGGAAGGTTGGTCTTGAAACTGCATGGGATAGGCTAAAAAAGGAATATAGGCAAAGGAATGCTGTTGTAAACACACACATATTGATGAAATTGTAAATCTGCCCACAATAAAGGGGGCAAATTATGGGAAAGTCGAAGATTTTTATGACAAACTCATAAAAAATTATGATGCCCTTATAACCCTTCATGAAGGAAGCATTCTAAGGGGATTTGTAATGACAACATTAAACAAGCCGTCAGTGGAGCCACTGTTAATGACATGAAGCATTATGGCACGCCCACAGTGGAAAGCAAACCTAATACTGTAATTTTACATATTGGAACCAATGACTTGAGGAACAAGAATCAGTAAGAAGTCATGCTTGCACAAGAAATCGTTTTGCTGGCCATGTCAATACAGAAAGAGAAAATTGATGTCACTATTTCTGGATTAGTTGGACGAAATGGTGCACATGAAGATGAAAGGAGAAGGGTAAATCTTATTTTAGCAGATTTGTGCCGTGAAAAAGAAATCAGGTAAGTGGACCACACTAATATAGATCCTCTTAAACAATTGAATCGAAGTCATGTTGATTTAAATCGCAGTGGAGACATTAAGTTTGAAGACAATCTATTTATTGCGTGTAAAAATTGACTTAATAGGCCTGGCTGTTCTGGTCGACTTTGGCAGAACGAAATAGATAATATCCTAAATAATACGTTAGCTAATGCCTTAGATAATATGTTAGCTAATGAAAGCACTGATAACGACCAATCCAATGAACAAGATAATGCAACTGCCTCCCTGAAAAATATCAGATTTAATAATAGCAAGAATTTTATCATTGCATATCTAAACATAAACTCTATTAGAAACAAGATTGAATTTCTGAGACCTTTAGGATCAGACTACATTGGTGTACTCATCATTGCAGAGACAAAAATTGACAATACTTTTACAACCAGCCAGTTCTTAATTGAAGGTTTTATGAAACCACTCAGGTATGACCGAAATCGGTATGGGGGTGGTATTTTAGTCTGTGTCAGAGAATGGACACCAATCAAAGAGCTATGAAGTTATAAACCACCAAATGATATTGAATGTGGTTTATTTGAACTTACTGTAAAAAACCAGAAATCGATTTTCATCTCCATTTATTGTCCACCGTCTCAACCTGAACAATATTTCTTTTGTGAGATTGGTAAAGCAGTTAACCATTTTTGTACAAAATATGAAAACGTCATTCTTATCGGAGACTTCAATTGTGAAGCTGAGGAGGACGTTATCAATGGTTTCATGGACAATTACAACTTACAACATCTTGTTAGATGCCCGACCTGTTTCAAATTAGGTAAACCTCGAAGTATTGATTTAATCCTAAAAAATGGGAAATCTAGTTTTCAGAAAACGGTTGCTATGGAAATAGGTTTATCTGATTGTCATGCAAGGATAGTTACTGCCCTCAAGGGTGGTTTTATCAAAAGGGGTCCCAAGATAGTTACATACCGGGACTACAGCATATTTAGCGCCGTAGGCTTCAAAGATAATCTAGTGCGTATGGTCTCATCTGAATTAAGTGAGATTGAGGACTATGGTGCTTTTGAGGCTGGGTTCATGCGTGTACTGAACGAACACGCACCCGTTAAGGTGGATAACCCGTCAAAATCGGTCATTTTTATCAAATTTTCTTTTTTATCAAATATAATTCAGAATTTATCAGAGATTCTAAAAATTCAGTGCCTTCTTGTGTATCTTCATGCATTTACTTGCTTTTTAAAGATTTTGATGAGGTTGTGGAAAAATTTCTCCTTAGCAACCCCTTGGTTATAAGCAAAGACCTCCCGCTGCATTTCTTCTCAATCCTATGTTCCTAGTTGAACTGAGTAATTGGTCCGGGCTTTATGGTTGAACATTTCGTGATCCTTATATGAAGAGAATGGTGTTTACTAATAAAATTTAGGCCTTTTCGTATTAGATCAAGCACTGTTTTGCGTTAGGCCTTTTATCAAGTCAGTTTCGAGAATATTATTGAAGTATGGATAAGACAAGGTTCATTCTATAAAGGGACGGAAAAGGAGATTTCATGGCAATAGATATACTATTCAAATGGAAAGAGATGCAGGTAGAGTTGATCAAGAAGACGAGACCGCTGTTTTAGAAAGTCCACCATCATCGCCGTCTGTTCTCGAAACATCAATACAGTCTGTATCGTCCTCGAAAATAGGTAGTTGCATTTTCGATCTTGGCAACAGTGTTTGTGATGGAGCAAAGAGAGACATTTCTGGTAATAGAATTGTTGATGTTGCTATACTTGTCGGTGTGTTAGAGCTACTATGTTGCCTTGATTGTAAAGAAAACAACTTGACACTCTCTGAATTAGACAAATTAGGTTCTGCAAGAAAATTCCAACTGTCATGTACATGCTTATGGACTCATGAGTTCTGGTCATCAAAGAAAGTAGATGGTGGAAGTTTTGAAATAAATGCAAGTTAATTTCAAGTTTGTTCCATGTAGCTTCATCAGAAAGCAATATCTGGCATAACCATTGTCCCCAAGGGAAAGATAGTTGGTGTGCATTTCAAGCAGATAAAGCAAATGGGGTAAAAACAAATAGACCATCTAAAGGCCTGCCATTAGATGTAATTTCAAAGGTAAAGCCAATACATATTGATTTAAGTAATGATAAATTGCTTGAAAAGTGTCTGCATGGCAAAACTCAAAATGCCAATGAATCCTTCCACAGTACAATATGGAATCGATTGCCAAACAGACATATGTTGGAAATATACAGTTCCAGCTGAAAAATTTATGTAACAAGGGTTATCCACCTTAAGAAAAAATCTATTTGTGCAAACAATGGGCCGTTTATGACAAAGCCTTGCGAAAAGAACACAAACACCAAACTAGGCTATGTAACAAATATCACAAAAATAGAACTGATGCAAATCTTAAGGCATTTACAAAGCAGAGGAACAACTGTGTTAAATTGCTACGAAAGGCAAAATATGATGACTATCAGAATATCAGAATATTAACCTTGGTAGCCTCACGGGTAATCGTAAATTCTGGAAGACTGTCAAACTACTCTTTTCAGTTAAGGTCCAGGTAGACTCATCTTTGACTCTTATTGAAAATGGTAAAATGATAAACAAGGACTCATAAATTGCAGAGATTTTCAACCAACATTTCGCAACTATAACGGATAGTTTAGGGATTTCTATTAATGACTCAGTTTTGCTTCTTACAGATGGTATGCCGGATTCTGTAGATAAAGCTGTTAGGAAATATGATGCTCATCCGAGTATCTGCAAAATCAGAGAAATGTCAAGATTACCAAAAACTTTCAGTTTAGTGAGGTTTCCACCAGTGATATTGCTGTTCAGATAAGACAACTTAATTCGAACAAGCTTCTCCAGTTGATAGTATACCAGCAAGGCTCTTTAGGGAAAATTCCAACGTATTTAGCATGGCTATCCAATTTTTGTTTAACTCACATAGGTCTAAGTGCACTTTTACAGAAGAACTGAAATGAAAGCTGGAGATATAACTTCTCTCTTTAAACAAGAGGATGCTTTTTCGAAAAAGAACTATCGACCAATTACTGTCTTACCATTGGTCCAAAGCTATCTCGATAGCAGGAAGCAGAGGGTAAGGGTGAATGCTTCGTTCAGTATATGGACAAAAACCTCTCTGGGTGTACCACAAGGCTCTGTCTTGGGATCCCTTTTGTTTAACATACATCTGAATGACTTATTTCTGTTCCTTGAAGAGACTGTAGTCTGCAATTACACGGATGGCAAAACAATTTATACATGTGGTTCTAACGTCAAGAATGTTGTCGCAAAATTAGAGAATAACGTTCTCGCGTTAAGTGAATGGTTTCAAAACAATCGTATGAAGCTAAATGAAGAACATGTCATTTGATGATTTTTGGTGGAAAGAGCAACGAAGACTCCGTCAAAATAGGAGAGGCTAATGTGAAAGAAAGCATAGAGAAGAAGCTTCTAGGGATAGTTTTTGATCAAACACTGAGCTTTAAACAGCATACCAAACCTCTTTGCAAGAAATCTAGTCAAGAACTTGATGCCATTGTCAGTATATCCTGCTACATGGATACAAAAAAGTTGAAGCAGGTAATGCAAGCATTTGTCTTATCTCACTTTAGCTACAGTCCCCTTGTTTGGATGTTCTACGACAGAACTTTAAATCAAAGAATAAATCAGATCCATAAAAGAGAATTGCGTTTTGCTTACAAAGATTATCAAAAAGATTTTGGGTCTCTTCTGGAGCAAGGTAATTTGGTATCTATCCACGTAAAGAATCTCCAGTTGCTTATGACTGAAATTTATAAACCAAGGTCTGGCTTAAGTCCTGCTTTCAAGAAGGATATTTTCGCTGAGCGGAATACTGGTTACAATTTAAAGCACGGTAACGACACGCAGCTTCCAATAGTGCATACAGCTGCATATGGAATTGAGGCTATATCCCTCCTTGGAAATAGGCTTTGGTCGAGTTTACCAAATATAATGAAACAAGCAAGCACACTTTCTATTTTCAAAAG
Organism: Cassiopea xamachana; assembly: GCA_900291935.2. Lineage (NCBI taxonomy): Eukaryota > Metazoa > Cnidaria > Scyphozoa > Rhizostomeae > Cassiopeidae > Cassiopea > Cassiopea xamachana. Next base: position 5,443,686 of record OLMO02000252.1, read on the forward strand.
CAATATTAAATGTTGGAATGGCGAGAACAGCAACTGTAGACTTTGCAAAATATATATACCACAGGTTGGGTACCTAACATGATATGTATCAATTTTTATTTTACACTTGTAATATATTTCAATTTTTTAAGCTAGTAGGCCTTAAATAGAAGTAATTTTCCTATCGTAATTTCTTTTGCCTATTATAAATAAATTGTTGATGATGATGATGATGATGATGATGATGATGATGATGATGATGATGATGATGATTATGATGATGAAGAATGAAATTATAAAGACATGTGATTTGAGCGAAATAGATCGCGAAGTAGGTGAAACAACGGATGTTAGAATACGTATAGATGAAGGTTTTATCAGGTTAAAGACATACTTGAATAAACATGGGATTTCAGTAGAGCGAACAGCAACGCAAGCTCAAACGATGGTAATACGTCCTCTGCCAGGAATATTTACACCACCTCAACAACTGAACCAAGCAGCTAGCGAATCTCCAAGTTCACAAAATTCAACAAGCAACACAACAGAAGTCAAGGAGTTAGACTACAGAAAATCAGCTTACCACGATTTAACGGAGACATAACCAAGTTCCAACATTTCTGGCAGAGTTTCTGCTGTGCAGTTGACGAAAGTGAGGACTTATCGAATGTGCACAAATTAAATTATCTAATCAACTCGCTGGAAGGTCAAGCCTACAAAGCACTGGAAGGATTAGAGATTTGCGAAGAGAATTATATAAAGACCAAAACTCTTTTGCAAGAACGATTTGGAGAGAAACAAAGCATAATTACTGCCCATATGCAGGCATTGCTAAAGTTGCTATCAAATGAGAATGAGAGAATCACAGACCTCCGAGCGATTTATGACATGATCATATTCGTGGGTTGGAAAGCCTTGGCATGTCATCGGATAATTATGAAGTCTTTTGATTCCTGTTATCATATCTAGAATGCCAGAAGTTATAGATCTCCAAGTAATGCGACAAACCTCAAAAGATGTATGGAACATCGAAGAGTTGTTGAATTGATCTCTTGTTGAATTGTTGAGACAACAACAGCACGCACCATCAGCAAGTACTCTAAATGATTTGTGGCATGGTTAGAAAATTTCTTGAAGAATAGGAAGGCAATTCAATTTTATTTTGGCAACAAGGGCCATTTTTTGAACAAGTGCAAGGAAGTAATGGATGTCAAAAAACGAAAGTCGATTTTACAAGCTGCCAAAACACCACTTCAACGAACCGCTGCCTCGGTTTCGCAATGGAGACTGGGTGCGAGCTCGGGGTGAAAGAAAATTCATCGAGCTCACAACAACAAACGTTTTCTATGTGATTTGACTGTGTTTGAGACTTGGAACTACGATTTCTTTTCGACTTTCTTTGTTGTTTGCTGATTGTTTTGTAGCCTATTAACTCGGGAACAGTTTGTTTAAAAACTTGTACAAGCACTTAGCTCTGATAGGCTACGAAAAAACGCTTTTCTTATCGCAAGGGAAGGAGAAGAGAACAAGAGTATGATGAATGGGAACTGCGCTGTTGTTGGCTGCACGAATAGTAATTACAGACTGAAGAAATGGAGGAAAGAACAATGCGAAATTCATGCAGGCTCTATTCATCAAGATTACCCTTGTGTTCAACCTTTCTGGTTACACAAGTTTCCAAGTGTTTTAAAGAGCCAAGAATCAAGGAAAGAGTGGACACATTTGATGAAGCGAACCAACAAAAGAAACACTTCGTGGACACCAAGAGAAAGCGACATGGTCTGCTCCAAACATTTTGTTGATAGGATGCCAACAGTCGAAAATGCAAACCCATCATTAAACCTTGGGTATGAATAGCCAGTTAAACAAGCGAGAAGAACTCTTGCTTACAACAAATTGCCTCCTCAAAGTGAAACTTTGGAAAAAAGTAATGGAAATCATAATGAAATGGATTGTGAGGATTCCAACACAGACAATCCACTTGAAGAACCAGAGTCACTTGAAAAAGAAGGCCAGCAATGTGAGGAATGTTCAAAGAAGAGTTGCCTGATAGGGACTTTGGTAAATGCAGTGAAATCTCTGGCGATTGAAAGGGACCAACTGAAAGCAATTGTTGCTGACCTTTCACAGAAACATGCCAACCACATTCGTCAGACAAAACAAGAAGCAAAAGCTTTTACCTGGACAAGGATAAAGTCTGATGCCAAGATAAAATTTTATACAGGCATTCAAAGCATTAAATTTTTCAATACTTTGTTTTTGTTGATATTACCATGTTTGCCAAAGACTGTATACTGGAAAGGAAAGAAAAACATTGTCTCCACAAAATACAAGAGAACTGCCACTAAAAGATCCATCAAGGTGACAGAAAAACCAATTTTTGTTGGTGCTCATGCGCTTAAGATTGGGATTGTTTAATGAAGATTTAGCTGACAGGTTTGGTATTTCTGAAGGTACATGCTCAAGTATTTTCACAACATGGGTGGGATTGGTATCAAAACTCCTTGTTAATGCTCTTATAGCATGGCTGCCAAAGGAAGCAGTTTATTCCACCTTGCCCAAAATGTTTTACAGGAAATATAGACATGCAAGATGCATCATTGAATGCAAAGAAGTTTATATTGAGAGACCCGAATTATTGGATGAACAAGCAGCACCATGGTCTGATTATAAAAAACATAACACTTTGAAATTGTTAGTTTGTATTTCTCCAAATGGCTTCATAATGTACTTATCAGATTGTTATGGGGGCAGGTCATCTGATCAGTATATTTGCCAGGACAGTAATGTTTATAAATTCTTGGACTATGGTGATGAAGTTTTTGGCAGATCGAGGCTTTCAGATAATAGAGGGTTTTTTGCTGTACTATTGCAAACTGTTTGTACCACCTGGAGCAAGAGTCAAAGCACAGATGACTGCCGCTGAATGCAAGAAAACAAAGAAATTGCCAATGTGAGAATACATGTGGAACGTGCAATAAATAGGCTTAAAGAATTTAAATTTTGAAGAATGTTATGCCTGTAAACATGTTACCGCATGCAGATGCAATAATTCGTAAATGTGGTGCCCTTTGTAATTTGAAGCCACCTTTAATAAAATAAACTTTTAACAGTTACCATTATGTATTTTTTTTATGTACTGACTAGTGGAAAATTAAGTTCCAGTGGGCCCTTTTGCTTGTCCCAATAGTGACAAAGAAATTAGTGCTTTTACCCCAGTAGCCAAAATGATGAGGGCCCTTTTTCATTTTCTCCTGTGTGCAAAACACTCAGCATGGAGATTTGCTAAGTGGCCTGACTTTGTCAGTGACATGCAGTTCACTTTTATCTTTGTGGTAAACTAACAGCATAAACCGAAAAGTATACTTTTCACTATTTTCCCCACTACACATTTCTTGATAAGAAACCTTGGTACCAGACACCCCAAAATTTAAGAAACTGTTGGAAAATATCAAGTTGATTGACATGTCCTTGTTGTTTATTACAAAGAGTTACTTTCATAAGTTGATGGCAAATATAATTTACATAAAATTCAGTCAAGTCACTCTTCACTATTGACCAAAAAGTTTGGTCAATGTCAATTTGCTGCAGGATATTGCCATGAGCTGTCCAAACAAAAAATAACTTTTGTAACATTGGCAGCAACCATTTGTATTTGACATTGAGTAAAATATTTATGAGTTTTTTTCAGTGTCAAAACATTGCTTTCCCTGTTCATGTAAGAAAGACTGGCTTCTGGATGATGTGGTGCTAAATGGCGTATTGAATACGGGCACTTGATCTCCAAACATGCCTTTCCGCAGCAATCATATTCTATTATTCTGTCTGGACTCCCACCAATGAATGGTATCTCTTCACACAGAATAAGCCCACGCTCTCTTAATTTCACATTTCTGTGTGTTAACTTAAAAATCTCCTCAAAACAATTGGCAGCATGACCTTCCATTGACCTACCATATTTTAATGCTGGCAACTCTGATGGAACATGTGATGTGCCAGCAATTTTTGCAAATAATGGCTAAAGGTCAATTTTTTCCCCTGACAATCTTTTCAATGTTGCAAGTCGTGTTTTCACATCATGCCCCTTTGAAGCAGTTATGCTATGCCTTCTGTATGAAAACCAATCAGGATTTTCACTTTGCCCCAATGTCTTCTTCTCAATATGTACAATGTCTTTGCTGGAAATGTTTGTATTCTGTGCACATATTCATTTGCATCTTTTACCTCCAGCAAGATCTCTCTGTGTGACTTGCATGACTTGACAATATTCTGTTTGGAAGTCGCTGTTGGGCAAGCAGATTTTGGAAATGCAGAAAACAATATGCAATCCGTTTCATCACAAATTGGCCTTATTGCAGTTGCAATATCATCAAGGCACAGCTTAAAATTACACTCACTCAAAGGGTCATATTGTTTTTTTGGTGATGGATTTAGGTCTCTTTTAGCTTTTCCCCTTTTCCCAAAGTCATTCCTGGACAATTTCATGTCCTTAATCTTTATTGGTGTGACTTTTCTGTTTGATGGCAGCCATTCACATGCTTTCGATGTGCAGGATGGATTTGTTAGGCCCAATCGACATGAAGCTTCCAAACGGAAAAAAGCAGCAGCAACATGGTTGCAGGTTTGAGCCACACCTGCCATACATGTGCAGTGGGATGAAACTATTTTTCCACTTGCAAACCCACTGCTTGTGTGGTATATCACTTATTCTTTGTGATGGCCTGCATGTACCTTTGAGAACACAATATTTGCTATTGCCACTAATATTGTGAAAGTCCAAAGTTTATACCGATCCTTGTGAGTGGTAAATATAAGCCTTTGAAGTTTTATAATCACTCAAGTTTTTGCTTGCTAGTTCACTGGGGTGAAAAGCCAAAAAATTAAAAATGTCTGGGTATAATGCCAGCGGCCAAAACTTAATGCTTTCTTCTTCTTTCAACCAACCATTTTCAAGTGTGAATGGGTCGGGTAGAATTACCCCATCTTCAAGTTTAAGTTTGTCTTGATAGGAAGTAGCCATCTCCTTTTCAACCTCTTCTGCCGCTTTTACTATTGGCACATCATTTTCCAAGGCAGCAAACACCCTTGCAATCAGCTCGTTTTTCTTGCCAGTCACTTTCAAACCACGGAGATGAAGGAAGTCCTTCAGCTCTTTCACCTTCATTGTTGAAATCATTTCAAGATCCATGTTCTTCTCAACTTTTTGTAGCCTATCAGAGCTAAGTACTTGTACAAGTTTTTGAACAAACTGTTCCCGAGTTAATAGGTTACAAAACAATCAGCAAACAACGAAGAAAATCGAAAAGAAATCACAGTTCCAAGTCTCAAACACAATCAAATCGCATAGAACACGTTTGTTGTTGTGAGCTCGACGAATTTTCTTTCACCCCGAGCTCGCACCCAGTCTCCATTGCGAAACTGAGGCCGCGGTTCGTTGAAGTGGTGTAATGATATTTCAGATGCTTAAGACTTGGACATGTGCCGAAAGATTGCAGCTTCAACCGAAAATGCTTTCATTGCAACGGTAATCACAATTCAGCCCTTTGCATTAAGGAGGAACAAGAGCCCAAGCAAGAGCCCAAGCAAGAGCCCAAACGAGAGTCCATGCAAGAGCCCAGACAAGATATATCCATGATGATGTCGAATGTAAAAGAGAAGGCAGATGTATTGTTGCAAACTGCTGCGTATGCCTATGATGAGGACAAAAGTACAAATGAAACTGTTAATATATTGTTTGATGGTGGCAGCCAGAAATCGTTTATTTCTGAAGAACTCAAGCATAACTTAGATTTAAAGTCTGAAAAGATTGAACTTCTTAACCTCAATACCGTCGGTTCAGAGAAGTACGTTAAGAAGTCAAGTGATAGGGCTAAGTTTAATTTAGTTGTACAAGACGAGGCTATAGTAGTTTCAGCATTAACTTCCCCTGCAGTATGTTCGCCAATAACTAACCTAGTAGAATTATGCCATTACCCACATTTAAATAGTTTAGCTTTAGCTAACAGCGTTGAGGTGAGTAGCAAGTGCATAGATATTCTTAAAGGGGCAGATCACTATTACGACATAGTAATAGGTGGGGTTATTAGGGGAAGCGCGGGACCGGTAGCAATAAGCAGCAAGGTTGGTTGGTTGCCTGCAGGCCCTGTATCCTTGTCAAATTATAACTAGTCTCAAGTATGCAGTGGCAATAATATTGTTAATACTAACTTAGTATTAGATATTCTACTCAGCAGAGAGGAAATAGTAGACGAACCTCGTGACATTGTTGAGTCCTTACATTGTTTCTGGAAACATGAATACATAGGAATAAAAAACGAGGAACACATAGGTCAGTATGCCCTCATAGAAATGGCGTTTGAGGAAAATCAGAGTTATGAAGTAAGCCTTCCATGGAATGATAACATCTCTGATGGGTTAGAAACGAATTACGAATTAAGGAGAGGAGAGCAGAAAGATCGACAAAGCAATGTCCTAAATCGCCACAGGGGACAACGAGTTCATTTTTTACTACAGCTAGGTCAAGGAACAGAGTTGAATGCTTCTTCTGCCAAGGTGAGCATTTTTCTTTCAATTGCAATAAGGTGACTGACATAAGGAAAGAAAGCATCTACTTTCAAAAGCCAAAAAATGTTTCAATTGCTTAAGGGTTGGTCACATATCAAAGGAATGTAGAAGCCCTCGAGGATGTTGAAATGCATAGGGAGACATCACCAATCTATCTGCAATACAACTGAACGTAGTGGATTAAGCGACGCAAGGATGGCAAAACCAAACAATGTCAGCAATGCTCAAAGTGAAACAAAGGCCGAAAGTACAACTGCAATTGCTATGACAAGGGATGACGGAACGGTCTTACTGCAAACCTCCAAAGCCCATGTCTATAGCCGCAATGCTGATGAAAAGATTGAATTGACACTTTTGTTTAGAAATGGGAGTCAAAGAACGTACATCACAGAAGACTTGAAGAAAAGACTGTCTTTGAAAGTTGAAGGGTCAGATAAATTTAAACTTGAATACTTTTGGTTGATAGCAAGGGAAGAAGTTGGAGTGTGATCATGTTAGATTTAAGATAGCTTTAGAAAATGATAGCGAAGTAGAGATATCCGCATTAACCCATCCTACTATGTGTTCTCCCTTAGGGTCACACATAGATTTGCATCTCTACCCCCATCTACAGGGTCTACAGCTTGCTGATCGCAGCACTAAAAGCAAAGAGTGCATTTTTTATATACTAATATGGGCAGATTTTTACCATAATATTGTCATTGGGGAGGTATTAAGGGGTGGTTTTGACCTGATATCCATTAGTAGTAGACTAGGGTGGTTATTATCAGGACCAGTTGCTTCTACTGTTAGCAATCATAATGATTTTAATGATGTCGCTTCTCATCTTATTATAGACAGCACAGTTAACTCTCTGTCCTTAGGGTTACATGGATCTGACAAAGGAAAAGATTCGTCGGAATTGGTTCAAGCTCTCAACGAATTTTTGGCAACAAGAATCCCTCTCCTACATGAGCATCCTAATGATAAACAAGATGAAAAAAGGCCTCAAGGGACCTGGATATCACCTTAATGGCACTAGGTATGAAAGAAGCCTTCCTTGGAAGGATGGCAATCTCTCTTTGATTTCTGATGATTATGATTTATGTTTAGCCAGGCTGAGATCTGTTTTTAATTGTTTGAAAGGTAACCCCAAGCTACTTCAGGAGTATGACAAGATATTTAAAGGTACAGCTCGAAGGTGGTATTATTGAAAAGGTGCCTCGTAATGACTATTCCATCCCTAATTATCATTTTATTAGCCATCATTGTGTTATACGTAGTGATAGAACAACATCCAAGGTACGCATTGTTTTTGATGGAAGTGCTTGCTCGAGGGAAAGTTCCAGCTCTGTCAATGACAACTTAGATTTAGGTGATATTGGTATGCTTTCCATTTTGGAAATAATATCAAATATCAAATATCAAATATCAACACTTTTTTAAAGTTGGTTTTGAATGCTAGTTAAAACTAATTAATACCAACTATTTATTTACAATACTATTT
>OLMO02000252.1:5461739-5499088 GCA_900291935.2 Cassiopea xamachana
GCTGTGTTAACTTGGATCGAGGGCTCTTGATCAGACAAAAGATAAGAAAAGGGTGGTGGGTTTTCCAAACTTTTGAGATATGAAACGTGCTTCATGATGCTCTCCGAGCGAGGAAGACATTTCCTTCCATATGTAGCTTCATACAATTTACACCTCGTTGGGTTTCTCATTCGCTCCTCAGTATTTTTGTCGGTGGCAGCATTTGCAAAATGAGTTCCCATCACAGGAAATGAAGAAATTTTAGTTGCCCTTGGTATATGCCATTTCTGTGGTCTGCTTGTGCAAGTACCGTCTATAGGTATAGATTTCAGTTCGCTCCATGAATAGTCATTGAGTTGGAAAAGAAGTGCAAAGATATGATTGTAGTGGCCCCCACTACCGGCTTTACAGGAGCAATGCGCTTTACTTACTTGTGCAAAACTAGCAGACTGTGCACAAACAAGTATTGTGTGTGGATCTTCATTTTTCTTCATTGATCGAAAACATCGAGCTCGAATAATTACGTCAGAACGACTATCTTCGGTAACATTTATTGCGATCAATATGTCGTGAACATAGGCCTCCTTAAAAAATTTCCAGCTCTTCTCTCCAGTGTCCCCTTTTCCTCCAGTAGCCAGCCAGTCAGTCCAAGTTCTAGGAACAAACTTAGGAGCCCCTACAAGTGATTTCGTCCAGCTATATTCACCAATTGTCCAACAAATACAACATTCAGCATGAGACTTGCAGCACGCACATCTCTTCGAAGTGGCCATCTTTGTTTGAGTTCATATGTAAACACCCATTTCAGGTCACGTGATCGAAGAGCCGAATTTGTCTATTCTAAAAGAGCTTGATACAAATATTCGAGTTAATGATCGAAGAAGCTAGTGAGGAAGATTGTGATAAAGACGCAGAAGCATCCAGCGAAGTGAAAGAAAAAGTCACTTATGGCCTTATCTCATTAGAAGATGCCTTGATGGACTGTGCAGCATGAACTGTATTAGGATTGGTAGCAGGGAGCATCTCAGTAGAAAGTGTAATGTCAGCAGAGACAAAACTCACAGGTAATATCTCACCAGAAGAGACTGGAATAATAAACCTAGGCCATGCGATGAGAGTCAAGTTGCCTAAGCTAGAGTTACAAAAATTTTCAGGTAAAATTTCGCAATGGCAAGAATTTTGGGACAGATTTTCAAGTGCTGTGCACAATGATGGGAGTTTGGCAAAAGTCAACAAATTCATGCATTTGAAAGGTTATCTGGAGGAGACAGCAAGAAGTGTTGTACCTGGGTTTTCATTGACTAATGTAGACTATGACGCAGCCATAGAGCTGTTAAAGAAACGTTATGCGAAGCCTGGTATTATTATACGAGCACACATTAACGAATTGATCAACTTAGCTCCAGTATTTCAGGAAAAGAATGTGCAAAGGTTGAGAAACCTACATGACCAAATCGAGACGCACTATCGCGCAATGGAGGCGCATTGATAGCCAATCTTTTTCAGGTGTGGTTGTTCCGATGTTGATGGGGAAAGTGCCAGAAAATTTCAGGAATAATATGATACATTTCGGGGTTACTCACATGGAATGGAACCTGGATGACTTGCTGGTTGCACTTAGTAAAGAAGTCGAACTTCTTGAGGAGCATGTCCCAATTAGTCAATCAGTGGGAGGAACGATGAAGCTGGTAGCAATATTTGATCGTGTGAAATCACGCAGGGAGAAGAAGCAGCAGCCAACAGCTTCAGCATTATTCATAACCCAGAAGGAAGGCCTGAAGAAGTGTGTCTACTGCTTTGGGAATCATAATCCGGAAAATTGTGAGTCTGTAACAGACATTAATGAGTGTAAAAATATGTTAGTCAAATTTGCTATGAGTCTCACATGTTTAACGTCAGGCTATAGATCTTTTTGGTGCCATTTTAGAATTGTTTGTAAGATTTGTAAAGCAGGTAATCACCAATTATCGATTTGTACTAATAATTGTACGCATTTAGGTGATAAGGAAGTGCGAACTAAGTAGTTGAACCCCAAGGCGACCACATGGGTGGGAAGTGCAGGCTCATTACAAGGAAAAGTGGCCTTGCAAACAGCCTTGGCAGTGATTAATGTCAGGAAGGATTGTAGAGTGAGAGTTCTTTTTGATTCAGGAAGCCAAAAGTCTTTTATCATCACCAAGGCTGTAGGCAATCTTTATATTAGGCCAGTGAGGAATGACAGGCTTGGAATCAAGTGTTTTGGCAAAGAGGAAGTAAACACTGCCATAAGAGTTGTTGTTCTATAGTCTCTTGGTAGCGTAAATTGAGGGAATAGTGTACACATGGAAGCCTTTGTTGTTGAGAACATTTCTTCTGTTAAGAATGTTCATATAGAAATAGCTAAAAAAGATTTATCTCATTTAACTGATATTTGGTGTAGCAATGTATGCAAAAGAGAAGACATGCTGGAAATAGACTGTTTGGTGGGTCAGATTGCTGGTGGGCTTTTCAGGAGTCTGAAACAATAAGAAAGGGGTCTCACGAGCCTGTTGCAGTAAAAACCAGCTTGGCCTGGGTGGTATCTGGCCAACTCAAGGGTAAGTCTTGTGAATTGGTCTTTGGTTCTGAACACAGTGTTAATCTGGCTACCTCCTCTCATATAGTTTCAGTAAATTGTGAGGTTACGAAAGAAAGTCTTAAGCTTACAAGGAAGGAGGAATAGGGCCATGTGGCAGGGGTAGAAAACCATGCAGATTTAGATTCTCGGGAGGTAACTGCAGCCCATTTACAGGGAAGTAAACTATGGTGGGAGGGACCAGAATGGTTAATGAAAGGAGAGGAATAGTGGCCAAAAGATTTTGTAGCTGAGGATTCGAGTGATCTAGATAGTGAAAGAAGGAAGACAACTGCTTTAGTTGCCACAACTAGTGAGAATGTGGAGAAAGGTTTGAGGGCTGTTATGGATTTGGAAAGATATGGAAGTTTGCACAAGTTATTGAGATATAACAGCATATGTGCTAAAACTTATTAAGAAGCTTAAGGGCAAAAGAGAAGGAAAAGATCTGGAATGCAGAGGAATAAGTTTGGAAGAGATTGAGAATGCTGAGAGACTTTAGGTAAAAGATGCACAGATGAGTCTGCAGAAGGGACAGGATTTCCAAAAGACTGCTAAACAATTAGGAATAGAGAGTGTAGAAGGAATGTTGATATGCAGAGGCAGACTGGGGAATTATGATTTTGACGTCAGTGCTAAATACCCTCTAATTCTTCCTAAGCACCACCCCCTTACAGATCTCATTTAGCTGACTGTTACTAAAGTGTACATCACAACAAGCTCAGGTGTACATTAGCTGAACTAAGGTCACATTATTGGCTACCTAAAGGAAGACAGAAGGTGAACAAGGTTGGTAACAGGTGTCAGAGGTGCAGATGGCTAGAAGGTAACTCATCTGATGCACCACAACCACCGCCATTACCTCAATTTCAGGTGATAGAAGGGAAGCTATTCCAAACTGTAGGTGCAGATTTTGCAGGAACACTGTTTATAAAGGATAACATGAAATGAAGAGGGTCTATATTGCTTTATTCACATGAGGCAACATTACAGCGGTGCATCTGGAACTTGTAGATAACTTGTATACAGTAAAATTTTAAAACTGCATGTGTAGATTTTGTGCTAGGTTTGGTACTCCTAGAATGATGAATTCGGACAATGCTAATACATTTAAAGCGGCGGCTGCAAATTGTTGGAGAAACAGTACATTGATCCAGCATTTCAGGAACTTTTGAAAGTACGCAGAGTAAAATGGAGCTTTAATTTTTTTCCACGCACCCCATGGAGGGGAGGGGAGGGGGTTATTTTGAGAGAATGATAGGTTGTGCACAGCGATGCCTTAGAAAGAGCTTGGGCAATTCTAAACTAACACAAGACGAACTTTGCACAGTTTTAACTGAGGTTGAGTGCACGCTTAATAATAGGCCATTGACATACTTGTATGACGAGTTAGGGGAAGCTGTAACACCTGCTCATTTACTTTACGGTCATAGATTGCCACCATTATCAGAACATATTGAACCTAAAATCAAACCCAATTTTGATCATGATAAAATGCCTAGGAGATTTTTACATCTTTGGAAACTTTTGTCTCATTTCTGGAATCGTTGGAGGAAAGAATACCTCACAGATCTGAGAGAATTTCATAAGGTAAAGAAATGCAAACCAGTGCAGATTGGCAAAGGAGATCTTGTTCTCATGCAAGAAGATAGTGTTAAGAGAGGATTATGGAAGGTAGGTGTTGTTGAAGATCTTATCATTGGGAAGGATGGTCAAGTGAGAGGTGCCTCTGTCAGGAAGGTTGCCAAAGGTAAGCCTGAGGTGTCTTACAAGACCTCTTCAAAAACTTTTTCCTTTGGAGATTGCAGCTATGGACCCTGCTAAAAAGGAGGGAAAAGATGGAAATAAGATAAGGAAAAATGAGGTAGAGAAAAGTAGATATGATGAGGAGACAGGTAGATTGGAAGTTGAAAGGGGGTCTGGGAGCAGTACCGTGAGGGCAGCAGCTAGGGATGCGCGCTGGAAGTGTAGGGTGATGCTTGACCATTGAGCTGGTCAAGGTGGGGTGTGTGTCGTGAAACCTATCCACATCTATGCGCTAGCATGCATATATTTGTTAGACTGATCTGTATTGGTAGTTCATTCATTTATTTTTCTTAATGTTTAGGTGGCAATTATTTTCTTATTATTCAAGTTAGGCAGTACAAGCTTTCAGCTTTGTTTATATGTTTGGATTCGGATGTCACATAGGAGTGTAGTAATTCACAAGTATAGAATTAATGATTTAAGCTTGTATTGGATTTTCCTGTTGTATCATTCTTTAACGTATACTTTTTACCGTCACCTGATTGGCTCATCACCGACAGGACGTATCAAACTAGTTTAATTTTAGGATGTGGCTAAAAATGTGTCAGTTGCTCAATTGACGAGTGGAATGTAGCATCATGATTATTCGAACAAATTGATTGCGTCTATTTGGAGTAAATTCTACAATATTTTTAACCTTTGGAGCTAGCGATTCGTAGTGAAATTGCTACACTGACGATTGATGAAGAGGAAGCAATTGGAATGGTGCAAGATTGGATTACAGGTACGCGAGATGAGTTTCAAGGGGCTGCAGTGCTGTATGAGACGGGCAAATTATTAGTTGATAAACATAATGCAAAATTAGATGAGCTAGCTAGAGAAAAAGCATTAAACCAGGAAAGAGAAAATAGAGAGGATGAGAGGAGAGAAATGTGGGACTATGAAGCACAGTTAAGACAGGAGAAAATGAGAGCAGAAAGGGCAGTTTGGAAAGAACAACAACAAATCATGATCGAAACAAAGGAGAGAGAAATTGAGATGGAAAGAAAGGCAAGGGAAACTGCAGTAAATTTTCCAAAGTTAAGTATTGTACCTTTCAAAGGTACCCCTAAGGATTGAATAAGATTTTCAAATCAATTTATGGCTCAAGTAGACCGCCAGCCTATAAACAAAGTTATGAAATTGGGCTATCTGTTGCAAAGTGTAAGGGAAGGATTCCAAGAACTCATAGGTAATGTTCTAAACAATGAGGAGGGATATGATAGGGCTTTGCAATTGCTGAGGGATGAATGTGGGCAGGAAAGAACTGTAATCGCTGCCCATACTAAACAAATTATTGATTTATTGGCAGTCAAAGGAGTAAGATATGCTAAAATCAGGCAGTTCTATGACACCTCGTGTATAAATTATGAGCACTAACAGCAATGAAAGGCCACACTAAGGTTGAGGGCCTGGTGTTACCAACACTTGCAAAACTACCAGGTATTAAAGTAGATCTTACCAGAAATGAGGATGATTGGGAAAACTGGTCTTTTGATGGCTTTTTGACAGAAATAAGAAAATGGCTTAAGCGTAATGAGAATGATGATGACTGGGAGAAATGCAGAGAAGAAAAAAGGACTGAATACTCAAGACATAGAGGAGCATTTATGACAACAGAAGAAAGATGGCCAAGATGCTTCTACTGCCGAAAGAAACACTGGCCAGATCACTGTGACACTGTTGTAGACAAGAAGGAAAGAAAAGAAATCCTGAGAAGAAAGGGTGCTTGCTTTAAATGTGGAGGTAACCGTTTGATGAAAAACTGCATGAAAAGGAGCTGCTTTGTTTGTCAGGGGAAATATCACTCAAGCCTACATGAAGAGAGAGATCAGGAACCAGAAGAATACTAACTTTACACCCCATCTAATGACTACATCATGCAACTTATACCAGTAAAGGTAAAAGGACAACACATATGGGGAATATTAGATACAAGATCAACTAAAAATTACATTTGTAGAAAAGCTGTAGAGTACTTAAAGCTTGAGCCACTAAGATGAGAAATTAAATCTACAAACAGCTGCAGGCAAAACTACAGCCAAAATGATAGCAGTTAATGAACTACGAACATACACAGTTAAGTGGGAGGAGTACAGATTTCAAGTTGTGTGTCTAGATCAAGGAAATTTCTCTAAAGTGAGCAGAACACTAAGTGAGGAATTGAAACTAAAGCATGACCACTTGAGAGCTTCATGCATCCCTGAGAATAAGGATGGAAATTATGAAGTTCATATTCTAATTGTAGACTCTACATTACTGATATAAGGACTTGAGACTGCAGAAAAGCCAAGTAAGGGCAGCCCATAGCTGATGAAACATTGCTTGGGTGGGCCGTCCATTGAGAGAGAATCAATAATAATCAAAGTTAGTTCACACAAACGACAAATGAGGACTATGAACTGCTATGTGGATTGGATGTATTGGGAGTAGAGGATAGAAAGGAGTTTGATCAAGAAGAAATTATGAAAGGATTTATGGACAATATACAACACCAGGATAACGGTAGATACAAGGTTAGAATCCCTTGGATTGAAGAAAGAGTACCACAGAGTTCAAATGAAGCACAGAGTAGAGCAAGACGGAAAAATTTGTTATCAAAGATGAAAGGAGATGTCAGAGAAGGGTATGATACCAATGTGATAGAACAGCTAGAGCTAGGGATTATAGAGGAAGCGCCAAACAATAAAGAGGGGAAAAGGCTATTTTATATGCCTCATAGACCAGTTATTAGGGAAGGAGCAGTTAGCACAAAAATTATAATGGTCTTTCATGCCAGTGCAAAGCCATCCCCAGAAGAGTACTGGCCCCCCAACACAACCTTATTTGTGGGACATTCTCATAAGATCTAGATTGGCAACAGTGTGCATCATGAGGGATGTGGAGAAAGCATTCGTGCAAGTAGAAATAGAGAAAAATGAAAGGGATGCAGAAGCACTATAGATTTTGCAGGGTACCGTTTGGAGGAGAAAGCTCTCCTTTTATGCTAGGGGGGAGTTGTCAAGCATCATCTGAAAATATCAGAGGGAGATGAATAAGTAAAGGAATCACTCAAGGAGAATACATATGTATACAATGTAATGGGACTAGTATCCACTGAGGAAGAGACAAAGAATTTCAAAAGTAAAGTAACTGAGATTATGAGCAAAGGAAAGTTCCACTTGGAAAATGGGAGTCTAACATTGAAGCACTGAATGATGACAAGGAAAGAGCAAAGACCACATTACTGGGTGTGGGTTGGAACAATAAGGATGACAAATTTGCAGTAGAGATAGAGATCAATGAGACTTGGTCTCCAACTCTTGTTGAAGGAAACAACTATATTGATTGGCAAATGATAAAAGACCAAGCTGGGAAAATGAGGTCGGCACTGAGTTGAAAGAGAAATGGGTAAAATGGCTGCATGGGTTACAAAATGTCAAGATTCTAAGGTCAATTGCACCATATTTAGAAGATATTACAACAATAGCTCTACATCACATGATGGATGCTAGTTCTAAAGCTTTCTCGTCTCAAACTATAGCCATTGTGATGGAACCAAGTGGAATGATCCAAGCGCTACTGACATCTAAGTCAAGGATAACAAAGAGAGGACTTTTTACGAGGCTTAACAGAGATTCGAAAAGTATTATGTTTCAGAAGCTAGGAAGGAGTTACTTGCCATTTGATGGATTTTGCAGAGTTGTTAAAGCTACAGAGATCATTTTTAATAATTGGCCTTTGCAGTATGTCGAGGATGAAATAGACCCTAGAGTGTTGACTCCAAACAGCATAATTTATGGAAGAGAGGTTTACACACTTGAGGAGAACGTAATTGAAGAGACTGCCAGCAAAATGGAAAAGAGATTGAGGAAAGCAAAGGATCACATGTGGAAAAAATGGCGCACAGAATATGTTAGAGCATTGAGAGAAGGGCATGACATAACACAGAAGAAGCAGTACTATCCACAGCTAGGCGAGGTTGTTAGTCATTTCAGATAGCAAGAACAAGCATGAGTGGCATCATGGACTGTCTGTGAACACTTGCGAGGAACGGATGGAGTAATGCGAGGAGTACAGATGATAGTTAGAGATAAGATTTGGGAACGCCCTATACAATTTGCTTGCTCCCTTGAAATATGCTCAACGATGACACCAGAAGAATCGAACAAGTGAATTATCATTGCAAATAATAAGGAGCATTCTGAAGCTGATGTGAGAAGACCAACAAGACTAGCGAAGGCGGATGCATGCAAGAACATTGCAAGAATTACTGAAGATAAAGAACAACTTTAAGTGACAAAGCGTTCAAGATATTAAAATTAAGTCTTTGTATTAATGTTAGGGGAGTGTAATGAACGTTGGAATTGTGAAGGAGACCTAGAGATTCGGCGAGTGAGGAGCACGAGGGAACATATATGGCGGCTTAGCATTAACAAGTTATTGGATTGTAAGAAATTATTATAGTAGAAAAATAGTTATAGACGCTGCACAGAGACAGGTTTTTACTATAAGGATAAATTTCTAGCCAGAGCCTAATTTAGTATTCTGCAAAAAGACATTTTGTCTAATCAATTCACAGCAGTGATGTGAACATAAAGGAATATATAAGAATAAAGCATGGCAGTTTAATTTTAGTATAAGCGTCACAAGCTTTTGTGTAGATAGAATTTCTTTTTCATCAATGTCATCAATATCTGTTCTCGTATAGTGTTCAATTTTGCTAGTTAGTACAGAGATTAGCAAGCAATCCTCGACATAGACGATAAATTTATAAGAGAGGTGTTGTATAGATATGTCGAAGAACAGTTAGCTAAGCTCATCCTTCTAAATCTTTCACTGTATAGTCGGAATTCGCAACTTGTATCTACTAGGACATGGCCTTAATTGCCGATGACAGATATGCTGGTAAAAAGGTTCAAAATTGAAGTATGTCTAATCAAGATGTCCTCCCCTAAGTACTCTGTTCTGTAGAAAACTGGCAAAAACTGAGAGTTGCTTTTCACTCTTAGCATTGTTTCTCTACTAGGAGATGCATTCTAAGCCAAAGAAAAAGATGTGATCTCGAAAAATTACAAATTATGGCGCTGCAGGTAGGGAAGTTTTTACTGGAGGAACTCTCTCAAAAAGAACATTAATCAAGGAAAGAGCACTACCTTAAGTAGAAAATGTATCTATCTTCAAGTTTTATAAAAATAAACATTGTTCAAGCCTTATGACTGAACAGATAGATGATGGAAAATGAATGCAGTTTAACTTGACAATAGAAGGAACTTAAGCGGGCGTTTACTCGAAGGCAATAATTTTCCATCAAAATTTCTATTTTCTGTAGCAACTTCTGTAGGGTATTGGCACGACACTACGTTGCATGTTTGTAGTGGATTTTGATAAAAGTTGTGATACTAACTTAAATCGATGGGGTTTTGATGGCTAATAAGGGTATTTTCTATTCATAATGTGGTCCTAAACTTAAACTATCTCTGCTATGAATGAAAATTTCAAATTTTCATTTTCATCTTCAATTCTTTAGACATGGGGACCACTCAGATACAAAGATCTGTTTTAAAGGGAACCATGTTACCAAACCAGTAGAGAAAATTTATAATACCAACTTACACACTAAATAAAAATCTTTAGAACATAAAATAGGAACGAAGTTACAAGAATCTTAAATGATTGGAAACTATTTGCTTTATTACAATCGCCATGTAACGAATTTCAAACCATGGCTCCTCTCTATGCAAAACAGTTTTGTGCATGTTTTGTTTTTAACGGTGGAAACCTTATATTAGTTTAATTCCGAATTGCAAAGTGATCTATTTGTAACAGAGAATACTCTATCGAAGAGAGTAGTAAGATAAATTGGGGCCTGGCTATTTACAGCTTTATTAACCATGCTTGCAGATTAATATCTAAGCATCATAAGAAAACGTCAAAATGTCTATTTATAATGTAGTGCTAAATTCATGTTATCTTTATTATTTAATGTACCCAATGCTCGTCCTATGAGTAACTATTAGAGCAACACCATTTTAGTTAATATTGGTATCCTAGCTTAAAAGCTACCATTCTAGGGAAGTTCAGTTCAGTTCAATTCCTTGTAATTTCAACATTCCACTATATACAAGCTTTTATCAAAACTTTAAAAATATATTTTAATTAAACAAATACAATAAGTTAGAACTAAGAGTTTTAAAAAATACAACACAAAACAAAGCAGGGAATCGCATGACAAAGAACAGTCTCTAAAAATTTTCTTGGGCGTGGGCTTACTTAAAAATGAATGGGCCAAGGGCTGGATTTAGACTATCCTTGGTGGAAATTCTTGAACAATTAATTTAGCGGATGAATGATGTCTACTAGGCACTCAAGAGTATTGCCTACCTACTAGTTGATGAATTCGTTATTGCAAAAGTTAGGTTACATAAATATCTTAGTCCTTATCCATATACCGTAAGCTCTAGTTAGCCCCTCTCTATTAACCCCCCTCCCCCATTTCACGCAAAAATCCCAAAAAGGCCCCCTCTCTATTAAGCTCCCCTCTCTCATGGAACCGAAAGATTCCATGGGCTCTTAGGACATGGAGAACACTGCTAGATAAACTCTCGAAGTTGCTAGCATCGATTTTTCAATGGGAAACATGAAACATGCAAAATGAATGCAAAAAGACCACTTGTATAACTAGTATAACTTTACGTCTATAAATAGCGCAAAGATGCCGATCCCAATCAGGAGAACCACGTTCAATGCTTAACTAGGCTGCAAACCTTACCAAATCCAGATGTATATTTTTCAGCAATGCGGACCCGGTTATGCTGACTGAGGCTAATAGCGGTTGTGCGGTCTTTCTCCATTATGATTTTCTCTATGCCTGATCACATCATGTGGCCGATGAAAACCAAATTCTCACAAAGGCAACAGACTGCTCTTTAGCATGAGATCATATATGCAGAGCGAGGAAAAATGCCTTAGCAAATCCTTTTCCAAAAATTCAAAGACAAAAGGCTAGGTGAGGCTCCTTGCATATTCTCAGGTGCCTAATAAAAGCCCCCCTGTTTATTAACTTTTCGATCTTTTCCCACCCCCTGAACCCCATTATGATCCCCATTTATATTTTAAAGAAAATGATGTTTTCTAGAAACTCCCCATCTTATATCCTTTCTTTCCTTTCGTCTATACCATTAACGGCCACTTTTCAAGGCAAAATCGAGTTTCTGTATATATTTTAGTTTTATGGTCTATGAGAACCTGCTATTTTTCTTTCCTTAGTTCTATAAGCATTATAAGCAGTTTCTAAAATTCCAACCCTCCCCATCCATTTTCAACCCTGCGGTTTATTAATTGTCGGAATATTTTCCAACTCACTGTTTACTGGTTTCCCCCGTTTATTTGGCACTTGAGAGTATGAAGTCATCTTCCACATACCTCTCAGCTATATCATATATATATAACCCATTGTCACATCTGCCATAGATATAAGGTTTTTTTCCAGTATGACTTTGTTTGTGCCTTTTAAGGTTAGATAGCACAGAAAACCCTTTTCCGCATTTGTCACAAGAATACGGCTTTTCTCCAGTATGAGTTCGTTTATGCCTGGTAAGGGTACCTACATGAGCAAATCTTCTACCACATATTTCACAGTTATAAGGCTTTTCTCCAGTATGAGTTCGTTTATGCTCAGTGAGGCTACATGTCGAAGCAAACCTTTTTCCACATACGTCACATCTATACGGTTTCTCTCCCGTATGAATTCGTTTATGCCTTATCACATTGCTTGAACGAGAAAACTGTTTCTTGCATATGGAACAGATATAAGGCTTTCTTCCAACATGAGTACGTGTATGCTCGGCAAGCTTAGACGCAGAAGGAAACCCTTTTCCACATACCTCACAGATATACGGCTTTTCTCCAGCATGAACTCGTTTACGTGTACATCTTGAGGGACAGCAAAGTTCGCAGCCCTTACAACTTGCTGCATTGTCTGAAAATATAAAATACTTAAAACTTAGAATGGCAAATCATTCAGGAGTTACATATTGAAATAAAATTTGTAAATTGAGAAACTATAGTTAAATGAAACAGAATGCTGGTTACGCATGACATAGAATACGGAAAGTTTATGATGGGCCGGGATGTACTTTTGGTATCCAATAGTAAAGGATACAATCAAGCCAGGGGTTGAAATTTTGTTGAAAACATAAATCAGACAGTGGAAATAAATAATAATGGGGTGCATTTTCATAATCAGTTTAATTTGCTGGGGCTGTTTACAGATGGGCGGGGGATAAAATTCAGTAAAAAGTATGGACACACAATCAATTCAAAATTATTGAAATTGGATATATGCCAATAGGTGAAGTAGAGGAACAGATATACATGTAAGTAGTAAAAGACAATTCACTGTGTAGGAAATTTAACTTATCTTGAGTGAGCTTATTCACAATTCAACTTATCTTAAGAGCAATTAATATATTTTTATGACCATAGTATACAGTGCCGCTTTCTCCCCCCTAGCCTTTGTCCTCCTTTTTCCTCTAATATATTGACTCTAATATTATGACCATCTACTTGTTTTCTTTCACTTTCCTTTCCACGTAGTTTTATTCTCAGGTGCTACCTTTCAAGCCCAGTTGTTTTTGATCTTATCTCTAGTACAGTATAAAAAAGACCCTCCCCTTTATTAAATACTGATGATGGCTTGAGTCTCTGTCGAAATCTTTATCTATAGTCACATCGCTTTCATCACTTATGATAGTCTTAATATCACCGTCAATTATGAAACAGTCTTGGAATTGTCTTTTCGAATATTCGAATACCGAATTCATATTAAAATCAAATGGAAATTGTTAGCAGCTGAGAGAGAGAGTGAAGCATTGAGCAAATGTTAAAAGCCTGAAGCATCTAATCAAAACTAAAATGAAGACCAATGGAAAATTCCCTTAATGTGCAGGATTTTGGTAAGTCTGAGAAAGTTGAAATAAATATTACAGGCCTTCCGCTCAAAATTCAAGAATTTCTCATGAATTGATCAGAATGTGACATTTTATGAAACAATTTACGTCATTCATTGGTTATTTGAAATATTATCATGATAATTATGGTAAAATCAGGTCATATTTCAATTTTTTGTGCGAGATTTCATGGCAAAGACACCTTTATAAAACAGCTAAAGATTTCAGTATTAAAGACTTACAGTGGAGGTATCAATTGTTTGCAACATGGCTAATGAAATGATAGAGTCATCTCTTAAGAAGATTTCCTTATGCAAACATTTATAATATTGTATCACATTTTGAAACTTTGTGTGACATTTTATTATAAAATTTGAATAATGCAATTTCTATAGCGTCTTATATTTTTATGACAGAGTGGAAATCATGATGTTACGACGTAAAACACAGTCCCGGCTACACGTACGATCTTCTTCAGACTTTCTTTGGATATTTCTATTACCTACTTTTTGCATTTTGATTGCTGTGAACGAAGTAAACAGTAAACAGTTACAAATTTTAAGTAATGTGATCAATTTTGAAGGAACATTCTAATTTGTCAATGATTTTCTAGTTCCTTTGAGAGAAATTTCAAATTCCAGCACTTTTCAAGGAGTTCAAGGGCATACATGAGTCCTGCTTTTCACAGTCCCAGTGTTAGCGGTGAAGGACAATAAAAAACTTAATAATCCAAATACATATTGGGATCATAAATGAAGAAGTAAATAATTCAAATATGCTGCAATCTGAAAATTAATACCAACCAATATTTGATGTGAAGAAGAGATAACTAGCTATCCTATCTGAAATAAACTGCATGCAGATATTATCCCCTAAGTAACGTGGCACTGTTTTCTGCAAACAATGTATTGTCCAAATTATATTCAAACTGCATACGTTGTAGGGGATATATGAATCATAGGCTCTTCATCAAACTGTCCAAGAAACAAGGATGGTGACATACGAGCCTTTAAAGAGTCTTAGTGCAACTGTTTACTTCAAAAAGTTTTACTGTTAGCTTTAAAACTAAAATATGTTTGAAATGCAAATATAATAATGCAATTTCTTAAAGTAAACTGTTTCACTTAATTTGGCCGGGAAAAAAGGTACTACCAGGGCAAAAGTTCTCAACCCTCGGATTCCCAATGACATGAATTCGCAGCATTTTACATTCATATCTTAAATGCATGACTTTGATCGATAGGGTCATTCATACGAAATGCCAACATGGAGTGTAAAAGCAACTCTCTTGCTAAGGACATACATTTGGTGACATCAGTACAATATTGATTACAATACAATGCTTTGGAAGTTAACACCATAGCTGACAAGTGGTTTCTGAAATTTAAAATGTTGCATTTGATCGAGACTGTCTATAAAATTACATCTACCGTGCATTTTCTCCTGCACGTTGCGACGCATTTTGCCATATATTACCAGAAAATGAAGAAATTGGCTAAATTATTGGCAAAGCCAAATCATAAACCATTGATGATTGACTCTTAGCAATTCAGAGAAATTCTAAGAAACACAATATTGCTGAAATTGCAGCAAAATAGAGCTTAAAACTTGAAGTTCACAGTGAAATCCTGATGGTTAATGGAGCAAGATCTTACTGCTAATAACTCCTTAGCACTTCATATCATATTGAAATAAGCATAGAATATGTATGAACAATTCTTTTTCATTCCCTTTCCGGGGTGTCCACTGAGCTAAAATTGATATTTCAGCCAAAGTTTCAGAAAAGTGACCTTTTTTAGCCTTTTGGGCAGGAAAAAACACATTGCTTTCCAGCCATAACATGAATTTTGATATGGCATTCCAGTCATTGACAATGCAGACAGACCATTGTCCCAAAGTATTTAGTGACCTTAAAATTTCCAATGAATTGGAATTTGCTGTATAAATTCAATGTCTTGCGGTAAACCACAGTCGGGGAATAAAGATCTGGCAAACTACTCTGACAAAAGATTGGGAAAGCTTCCAATCCTGGGTCGACTTGGGGGAAAAAAGGCCTATCCCACATGATATTGAAGAATTTTTTTCTTTTTTAATCCTGTTCCTTGATACGATCATTCTTCATCTAATAAAGGTGTTACTTATTATTAGGCCCAAAAACAACATTCCAGCTTTTTCAGCCAATGCAGGAGAAAAGCCTATGGCTTTCCAGCTTTTCCAGCCAGATTCAGCACAAATGCTCATTTTCCAGCTATTCCAGAACTTCCAGCTTTTCCAGCCGGAGTGGACACTCTGCTGTCGAGTTTCCTTTTGATTTATCTACTCGTTCATCCACAAGTGGCACGAATAAGCCAAGGTTAAAATTTTTAATCACTTTTCAGGAACCAGACAAATAGCTTTAATACCAATATTCAGTGCATATATCAGGCCTCGTCATATAGCGCACGTGGTTGCACGTACAGGCGCCCAAACACACGCAAATAAAATTGCGTGTGCGATTGATTTCACTCTCTGAAAAGTGTTCTTGAACGTTTTCTAGTTAATTCAAAGTTCGATTTCATTCTTCATACTTTACACCCTAGCACACTGACCACAATCACCACTTATTCCGAATTGCTCTCATGTTTAAACTACTGTAGTTTCCTTGCTTCAACGCATTTCCTTGTTGCACCTTACACATCCATTCATCACTTCTTCCTTTGATATGAGCGTGGGTATGTAAAGCTTTTCGTAGCAGTGCGATCGCAGGCGCAAATCATTCGCGCATGCTAATTACCATACGCACAATATTTTGCTTATGACAAGGCCTGATATATTTACTTTCCCTCAACTTACAGGATAAAAAGACCGTATCTTATTAAGAAGCTTTGAATAGATCCACCAAAACAAGAACAGGAAAGGGATCATATGACAAAATGTTGGGAAACATTGACATATGGAAACTATCCAACAACATATTAAACCTAAAATGGATTTGAAACTAGTCATGAATATAAAACTATTACCATCAACAACTTGATCTTCTCCGTGACATTTCTCCTTGTTCCTAAGAGGATACCCTCCTGTGCTTTCAGTTTTTGCTTCCTCTTTTTGTAGTTTTTTTGTCTCTATGCTTGATAAATTGATCTGATTTTGCATCTCTATCTGTCTTGACTGGGCTTTCTTTGCAGTACGGTCTACAGCAACAGGCCTTCGAGCAAAAGCAGTACACCTAATCGCCGATAAGTTCAATTCCTGTAAGAAGAAACGTCTCAAAAATACTTCCAATAATCAACAAGACAAGATAATGAAAGCGTGGAGCTGTGGTGTTAATAGTACTAGAAGTTGAACAGGATCTTCTTCAGACCCTTAAACCATCCAACGATGCTGCAAAGCCTATCCAATAATAGAGTTTACGGTTCTTATATGAAATTACAGAGGCACGCGTTTGGCAGGACCAAATAACAAACTCTCTAGACCATGCCGTCACGCTTGTACCATAACTCCCATGCAGTGGCATACCAAGGGGGCGGCAGCCCCCAAATAATAAAAAAGTTGGTGTCCGAGAATCGTTTATATCTGCAATAGAGTTCATACATTGTAAATTGCAAGTGCAACTGCTCATCTCTATCTCTATCTCTAGTGTTATATCGGCTGACAGGTCCTTCTTGGCATCCAGCTGCACCAGGTCTCTCTGTTATCAGTCTTTCTTTTCTTGTTGGCATACCCATCCTCTTTCAATTCACTCGGCATTCAGTGTAGTCACAAAAAATTTCCAGGGGCTCCACCCTTCACCTTCCCCATGCTCTTTCTTTGCTTATTTAAGCTAGTACTTCAACACTGGCTATGAAAGGGGCTATGTCCCCTACCCCTAGTTAACTTCCTAATTGCCCCAGTGTTCGCACCCTTTCCCCCCTCCTGACAAATCACACCCTGTTTTGACCCCAAAAGATGTAGCCCTGGCTACACAGGCCGATATACAGGAACTCTGACAATGGCATGGCAGCTACAAGTTTAAGTACACATTTATTTTTATAAGAAAACCATTATTTTGCCTGAGTCTCAATTTTTCTTAGCTCTTCCAGAAATGGAACCTGACATTTTCTTAACTTTTTCTTACCTTTTACTGAAAAAACTGGCTAAAATGGGCTACATTTTCATTATAAGTCTTATATAGTGAAATTTGAACTCCATCTTTAACATTTTTAATGCAATAATGACAAAATATCAATTTTTGGCAAATAAAAACACTTAAGGTTGGAAACTGAGCCTGGTGATTTTCTTAAGATTTTGGCCATTTGAGCCTCATTTTCTCATAAAAGTTTTTCTTATAAAAAACATGCATTCAACACAACCAACTGACACAAGAAAAAATACATTAATTCTGCTGCCATTACAGGATCACTTTGAATACAGAATCATCATCATTATCATTATCATCATCATCACAATCATCATTTAATGATGGCTTACAACAAAATAGATAGCTAAATGACAGCGAATTACATCTAGGATTTCTTGCTGTCCACGACACAATTGTAAAAGAAGTAATCTTGCACTATTTCCGATGTGTTATGACACCTTAGGTACAGTAAGGTATCATGGCCCAGCTATTGCTTTAATGAGATGAAACCATGCTCAAGACAAAGACAACAATGGAAAAAATAGCACACCATTTCACATTCCAAGGCCCAACCCAGCATTTTCCATGATCCTTCAGACTCAGTTGATATACTACTAGTATACAAAGATAGTATCCTTACTTCAAAAAGAAAAATTGACATGTCAGTGAAATATCTGCTTTCTCCAAAGTGTCTGAACACATCCTTACAAAGAAATTGGCACTGCTGATAGTGCCAAAGGTAACCAACAATAACTGAGGGTATATAGATAGTTACATAACCCAGAATGTTCCTATTAGAGTTAATGAAACTATCCATAGGTAGATCCACCAAATCAGGTGTATGATTTATGATGAAATTGGATTTATCAAAGGTGTACTACTGTCTACAACATGGCTACAGTATGACTATGGATAAAGTACAAACAGTAATTGCACTTACTTCATAGCTAGCAACTATACCAACAGATGGCTTGATCAATTTTACATGCTCTTGATTCTTATCAGATACTGAAAATAGAAACAATATGTAAACAATACAATTAATCTCAAACTACTTAATACACTCTTTTGGCTAGTTCATACAATGAGCCATGGGAAACCTGAACCTATTACAGCATTGGTTCAGCAATGGCACAACTGCTGAGGATGAGCCAGTGTTGAACTAATGAACTGCATGAATGTGGCTCAAGCCATTACATTTCTGTGGTTTTATATGCTGAACCAAAGATGAACTTAAATACTCAAATTGCTAAATGCATAGGTTTGGGTCATCCATGCCTCTTCATACTAAGTAGCTCTTAGACTTCAAAATTAAATATGTAGAATCTTCAACACCATATTGAATCAGTAAGAGCAACATAGAAATTGGATATCATTGGAGAATACAAAAAATCATTTTATTGCTATGAAACCCAAACAAAACATATGACTCGACTGAGCATGAGCGTAGATACTCTTATGGAGTACCAGAAGCCGATCCTTAAAGGGGCCCAGGGGCATGGCTCCCACGCAGCACTATTTCCTATAGAAAACAACATTGCTAGCAAACTTCTCGGATGAAAAAGGGATTAAAGGCCCCCACCAAAACATTCCATCTCTGGATCTGCCCCTGTGAAGCATTACAATACAAGACTTTTTGCCAGAAGCAAGTGATGTACTACAGTAAATAGTGACCTTGTGTAAATCTGTCTTTGCTGATACATGTCACCTCCTCCTTTTCTTTCCAATTTTTCAACAAACACTCACAAGGATACCAAACTTGATTGGAATTCTCCACTTCAGAAATGCTTGCTACAAACTCCTCATCTGAAAGTTGCTCTTCCTTACAATATTCCAAATATACTTCTCCTAGAGATAAATCCAAACCCTCAAATAATGTGGTAGTTTCAGTACAATATATTCATAAGATGAGGGGAAGATAAAATATTTGCAAATTATACTTGGGAATATCATTGAAATCAAACTTCAGTAGAGAAATGTAAATAAAAGCCTCAGGAATATCAAAAACCCTTCAACTCCCATTGCTTATCCAATACTACAAAAATGTAAGGTAATATAAATATAGGCATTGAATAACCTTGTTCTAATTCTTCTCTGGTTACACTTGACTTCCACTCTCCCTGCTTCCATTCATTCAATTCACATTCACTAGGATAGAAAGTCCTATCTCTATTCTCTTCATCAGAACTATTTGCTATGAACTCTTCATCTGAAATTTCCTCTTCTTTACATTGTTGAAGATAGAACAATTGATCTTCAGGCAGACCTGTAACATCAAATGTGTGTAATTGACTTTTGAAATTCAGTAAAAAATCATGCTTCATTATTAATGAGCCCATTTAAGACATTAAACAGTGATAGGGAGAGGTTGTAAAACAGAAAATAATAAAAGATGCCACCAATAATCGATTTAGTACAAAAAATGGCCTATGTGCACAGATAGCTTAAATATTCCTGACAATTATCTATTACAGTAAGAGTAAGAGCTGTAATTAATCTTCATTAATTATCAATCTTCCTGCATATCTGTTATCTATCAGAACCTGCAATCTAATAATTTCTATGCATCAAAACTTGAATTGGTATCTAGGTTTCATCCCATCAGATGCTCTTGTCCCACATTTCATTAATATTTCAAGTTACTCTCACTGGGTTCCCAAGCTGTATTCTCTATATCAGAACTACTTTTTATAACTTGCTCTTCCTTAAAAGTGTCAGGAAATGGCTCATTTACAAGCAAGTATACAAGATTAAGTAATGTGTTAGGCTAAATTTCATAAATTCAGTGGATAGAGTAAACTGGGTAGAATAAGCCAGTTATAAATGAACATGCTCATAAAAACAAATATCTGTAGGAAACTATCTGGGGCATCCTCTGTTTGGAAACACCAATCAAACTAGATAACTGATATGCATTAAAATCTTCAAGATTTTCTTCAATTAATACACATACATTACTCATTACTAGCATGGTCCTTATCAACCTATGAAAGCTTTTAGGGTCATTAAAAACTTATTTACAGCACAATGCTACACTACTGGCAGGATGATAGTAATTGAGGTGTAGAGTGACCTTCTGTCATTTCCTCTTTGGTTTGAGTTGATTCATCTTTCCTTTGCTTCCACTCTTCTAATACACATTCAGTGGGATATAATGTTAGATCTTTACTTTCAAAATGAGAATCATCTTCAGAACTACTTTTTATAACATCTTTATCTGAGACTTGCTCTTCTTTACAATGCTGAACTACTAATTCATCTACTGCTAAATCTACAACAACAAGTAATGTGTTAATTCTACTTTCATATCATGGAACCGCAATGGAAAAAAAGCATGCTCAGGGTTTATACCTACTTGTTGAAAATGAACATTTTCTGTGCAACTCAATGCCAATTGATATAGTCATACATCCATGCATGCATAACACAGGAAAAAAAAGTAGTAGGATGTAGGTCAATAAGTTAAGATGAGCTTAGGTGATAACAATATGATCTAAACTGGTCTTGAGTACATTCTTGAACTACATTTTATCAAACTCAATCCTGTTTGGAACCAAACATTCACTCCTAGGTGAACTACAGCTATACAGCAATTTCAGGGTAACTACAGAGGATGTTGATCTACTGGGATTGCCAACCTCTTGCCAGCATTGAGTAAATGACTCACATTTGGCAGATCATCTTTGCTCGATAGCTTTGCACCTGCCAAACTGTACGTCTTTGCAAATCTCCAGTACTAGTTGCTTCTTACAGGATAATAAAGTGCAAGACAATATATATGCTACATCATGCACAGAGCAACTGCTGCACAAGGAGGAACAATAACAAAAGGAAACTTAGTAGTATTTGAGAGTTCAAAAACTGCAGCAAATCTTGAATAAATGGTAATAAAATAAGCATTGTTAAACTCTAACAAAAATAAGAACTGTATGTATCTGCTACTGAGCTGACATAATGCAGCTCTAAATGCTTTGAAATTCACTTTAAAATGTCCTTCTTTTGTTGGGATTATTGGACACAAAATTATGAGAGATTTATATTTTTAAAATATTACCCTCAGCAGGAGTCTTTATTCAAGGAAAGGGGCTGCTTGAATGTTGTACTCATTCAGGAATACATGGCATATAATTTTGATTGGCAGAAATAAGCTATTTTTGGATGGAGAAACTGAAGGCCTTAACTTGAAGAGAAGGCCCAAATTCCCTACTAACACATTGCAATGTTCACTCAAGTGATACTTCTAGCTTAGATACTAATTTAAACGGAAACAAATAAGTATATAGAGTAGCACACTAATTCCTGATCTTTATATTAATAGTTTCATTCATTAAGGATTTGGTAAGGAAATGATTAGTGACAAGGATTTGTCACATTCAACATTTCACAAATACAAAATTATCTTGCTATCCTCAGTGAAATGAATGAAAGCATGGTTTATAAATTGAAAGGCAAAGACACTAAAATAAGAGGTATGAAGGTTGGGCAAATCAAGACATTAAATAAACACTTTTACATTAGCTTTCTCTTATTATATTAACGGCAGGACAGAAGAATATTTGTCTCTAATTTGAAACAGTTAAAGTGCAACCTGTCTAATACAAACGTTTTGTTGTGGGTACCTGGATCCTCTCCAGACAAATGTCAGATTGTGAAGCCAAATGAATGATAACTTGAATGCTCCGCCATGTGGCCAGTCACATACTTGCAGGGAGGCGTGTGGGAATTGTCCCCTCAAATGAAAAATTTAGAATGGCTTTGCCCCCATCAGCAGAACCATTTACCTGGCTTAAGTTCAATCTGAAAATATGAAACAGTTGCAGTCTCGTATTAATTCAATATTTACTATTTGTAACACATGCGACTGTCATTGTCACAAAAGTTCTACCAACCTTTGGAATAATCAAATGTTTATTTCAGATTACACAGTACACTATACGCATTAACTTTCACTTAATCCAAACAAATCTTGTCGCTCTCACAAGATAGATCTCTCACTTGACTCTTAGCTACTTTCTGTTATCTGTGTTTATTTCAGTCGCCCCATACACTCACTTGCGGTCTTAACATTATCGCTGGGATTTCGTGAATACCGATGACCTCGTTTTGAGACCTCCCTCTGAGTGGTCTAGCCTCCCAAAGCGGTATTTTTGAATAGCTTTGCTAATGATGGCGCCAACAATCTCAAGCTTGAATTTTCCCTTTTCATTGGCAATTGGCGTTGGCTTAGTATGTATACGTATACGTATAGTATTTTATGTCCTCTCTATGAAAGGTGACTGAAATTCGGAAGAAGATCATACTGAACAAGGTAAATCGGGGCTAATGTGGATTCGGATCTCCTCCATGTCCGCCATTATGAATTTGACCAAACATGGTGCGATTAGACACACACACACACGCACGCACGCACACTCCTTGTTTAGTAATTGCAAAACATGGTAGACGTCGGGGAGGACCGAAACCACATTAGCGCCGGTAGTTCATGTGCCTACTTTGTTATTCACCACCAGTTCTTGTTAAACAAGATGTGATATTTGTATCTTGACATTTTATTAATGTGATAGTAAGTGATATTAGTGGGTAACCCAATACAAACACTTGGCCTTGTCTACACGTTTGACCAAATTTGGACAATTTCATAATGGCTGACAAGAGAACAAAACCCTGCTAGACATAAATCCTACCTCTCCCCCCTAGCACCTAAACCTTTGTAGGTATTCTTCACATCATAAGAGTTTATAGATAAAGTATATAGTTTTTTTTATTTCCTTAGTTTTTAATATTGATTTGCATTCACATAGCCAAT
The DNA here is from genome assembly GCA_900291935.2 of Cassiopea xamachana. Classification (NCBI taxonomy): domain Eukaryota; kingdom Metazoa; phylum Cnidaria; class Scyphozoa; order Rhizostomeae; family Cassiopeidae; genus Cassiopea; species Cassiopea xamachana. The sequence goes on from OLMO02000252.1 coordinate 5,484,932, forward strand.
GTTTTTCACTTATCAATAATTACTTATCTATTACACAATCTAATTTTCTATTTATGATACAATGCAATGTTCATCAAAGGTTCTAAAGGATATATCCTTACAAAACTTTAATTAAAATTGCACTGTTTATTAACCAGAAATGGGTGGTGAAACTTTCAAAAATCTGCAACCAGAGCCCCCTACTATTTGGTGTCGAAGAGTATGTTGTATTCCACCTGGAGTTTGAGATATCCACACCTAAGATTTTAGCTGCAAGTGTGCACTTAAGGAATTTTGCATCTTAACAAACACACAATGAAATTATACAGTGCATTTGACTTTCTGATCTGATTGTTGAACCACAGTACCTCATATTTAGATGTGGCATCTTAATTCAAAGCTGCAATCTATAATTTTTTTCTGTGCCATTGGTGATTATGTCAATTCTGAGTTAAGATCATTATATATATATATATATATATATATATATATATATATATATATATATATATATATATATATATATATATATACCCTTACACAGCCATTGCACAGTTGACCATGCTTGTTTTTAAGAAGTGCAGATGGTTTTCATGAAAAATGTCTTGGGTTTGCAGATGCTACACTCTGTTGTCTAGATACTGAGTACCTTAAAATCCTGAATATCATGCCTGGGCTTATAGAGGTTTGTAAGCATTTTTGGTGGGCTTATGTATATACAGAGGCTGGATATATGCTCTGTTCTTGTTCATTCACTATCTTAACTATAAACACATGGAATCCCAAATGCAAGCCATGGGATTATATTCCTGGGGTTGTATTCATAAGGACATTTAGTTTAGTTTATAGGGGGCCTATGTTCTGAAGGTTTTATATTCAGGGGCGTACATTGGGGATTTTATGGTATGTCATGACTCACTGGCCAATGGCTGACAACACCAAACCTTATACTATATTATTTGGAGGTCACTAAAACAATTCAATGTACTGCTTGACCCACCTTTATAAGTTTAACAGACCTGTGGTTGCTTTATAAGAGAGGTTTTATCAGTCTGGTACCAAAACTTTCTTAACTTTTTCATGATTCCTGTCTTTCATATAAAAAAAATTTAGATCCAATATTTTGCACATCCACATTACTGGAAAGTGAAAATTTTCCCTGTGCACCTGAAATCCAAGCTATGTATGCCTGAAATAATGACAAATCATGGTAAATACAGTATTACCCTTCCACTAAGAAACTGCAGCCTGCCAGATGGCACCACAGCCACCCTGATAAAAGAAACAACTCACCCTGAAATTTTAAATCAGGTTTCTGAAAAGTAATTTTGATTTCAAGCACTTCAAAATACAAACAATGATCTTGAATAGTCACTGTCTAACATTTGGCATAATGTAATGCAAATAAAAGCCAATTTCATGTCTCCTTGTAAAAATATGCATGCACAGTTGGTGAGTTTCTTGATGTAACCAAAAGAAATTATTCACCATGTGTAACTTCTTTTGCCTACTTATAAAAAAAACCAAACAGTTTGGTTATACAAAATGAGTTTCTTAGTGGTGCGGTAATACTGTAACAGAAATTACACTGTTAGAGGACACCCAATACAACACAAATGACACTGTATAATTATCTGTATATACAAACAATTTTAGTGTTAAATACAGTTACACCTATAAACTTTCTCAGGTCTCAAAAATCCAGTGCTATACTTTCTTAACTTTTTAGCAGCTGAGTAATACTTTCTTATAATCCACTTTCTTATAAAAATTGTACTGAGAAGAATGTCTTGCATAGGATCAGGAAGGAATGCATCAGACCCTTTGATTAATCAAGTAGCATCCAAAAAAGAGAACACTTTCTCTTTGTTGATTGGATCTTTTGGAGCTGTAACTGCACATTGCTGGAAGGTATCCCTGTCTATGAAGAAAGTCAACTGCCTGGGTCCCATGACCAAAAGCCTGTAAAATCGAGATGTACAGAGGCTGCAGCAGTGTAATGAGGATGTCTTGATCATCCCCTCCTGACTACCTCTGCTCCATTTACCATCCTTCTTCCTTCTCTTACTATTTTCCACCTGTACATCCAACTAACCTATTTTCTGTATTTTGTGATATTCTGCTACATTTTGAAAAAATTTTGTTCAGATAACCAACATTTGACCTATAGCATATCAAAGGACTAGAGGCATTAGCAATCTAGCATTTCATTCTAGAATGAGCTTTGTTTATTTCAAATTTCTAGACAATTTCTCTTTCCTTAACAATATCAATAAAATATGTATTTTCAATTCTCTGTGCCATCCATAGCAGAAATGGTCATAAAGTCATCTACTTCTTGTTGTGAACAGCACAGAATATGACCATGTGTTGACTATGGATTCAACTTTTAAAGCTGAATTAATATAAATATAGATCAGTTTAATATTGGTATGACACTTACTTGCAATTTTCTATAGTGCTATGGTTGTTAATTAAATGGAATATTTCCCATCAATTGGGAGATTTCTCATCCCCATCAAATGGTAGATTTAAATATGGACAGACATAAAGATTTGTATCTAGGACTCATGTATTTAACATAACACCTAAACTTTAGACTAATAAGGTACTCTAACATTTACAATAAATACATATAATATCCAACAGATAATCTACTATGAAGTTCTCATATGGGCTAAAATATCATGTTACTAGATGTCACTTATTATCTAAAATTCTCACTTATAGAGAGGAACATGATATGATTTACTTTCTTGTGCTTCCTTGCCCTGTAAAGAAAAATATATGCTTTCATTTTCTTGTAATTGTCTTAAATCTCATCCTCAAGCTAGAACTACATTTTCCAACTTATTATACAAATTTAGAGCCATACTATTTGCAAGCTTTTGGAATGTCAAACTATAATTTTAGGCATAATTATGGTATAGGTTTTAATATTGATGAGTATACATTTGATGATGATGATGATGATGATGATGATGATGATGATGATGATGATGATGATGATGATGATGATGATGATGATGATGATGATGAGGATGATGGTGATCATCATCATCATCATTATCATCATTATAATGGTGATGATCGTAGTGAGTAATTGCCACTCGAGCTAAACTTTTAAAATCTTATGAAGAGCTATTGGCATTAGTCTTCCGATTGAATTCCAACCTCTATAAAAGCATATTTTTGTTGGTGGCAAGTGGCAGTGAAAGTTTGTTTCTGATTGTATCAAAATGTATGTCTTTCTACAAATATGCTCATTTTTTCAAGTTTTCAGCAATCATGTAGACATATAGATAGTTTGTGTGTTGCTTTCTGTAGAGGTACAGAGCACTTTTATTTTTTTTACTTGAGTATACAACACAAAGCATCTAGGTGTGCAGTTTGCACAGTTGTCAAGGGTACAATAACAATGTACACTTTGAATTTTGATCATTTGGCATCTTACTGTTATCTTCTCTATGGAGTAGTTACAAAGCATAAATTGAATTTTCTGTTGCACATCTAATTTGAAATTAAGATGTCTCCTATCTTGCAAAGGGGCATTTTCTGACAGTATAGAGAGCACAAATCTTAACTTGTTTGGAGGCAGCCCCACAGAGCCCAATGCTCAGAAAAAAAAACGATGAAAAGAATATTGAAAAACATAATTAGTGATTTATGTGTGCAGATCTGTGATAGACTACAGGTTCAGACTCTCAGAATTGACTGCTATATCTCTGCACACAACACGGTCAATTTCAGTATATCTTAAGGCACTTCAATTAACAATATGTCCAGGGCCCCAACAGAAGTAAACACAGCCCTGAAACATTCAACAAAATATAGTATGAGAATTTAGCTATTTGTGGTTTACACCATAAAATTTTAATTCCATATTTGAATTTCTTCCAGTGATTGATGAGCATGCTGGAATCTTAGGATGAACGTTTTCTTTTAACTGCCCTCAACAAACTTGGCCATTTAACGGTTTTAAAGAATTTCTGGCAAGGAATTTATCTTTGATTGGTACAAAATTTTCCTTTAACAATACTACAAGACTGTTGCAAAACAAAAATTCCTATTTACTATTGACAGGTTACTTTTCTCCCTAGCTTCTGGAGTTATCACAGCTAAACTATCACAGTAAATCAGTTAGGATCTGCATGCTCTCAGGTCCCTAATAAAAGGAAGTTAGCTGATTGGAGTTTAGAAACCTTCACAATCTCTAATCAGAGGGAAGGGGTTAAAATTTTTGCAATACAAAACAAATCTATGATAGAAAGGATGCCTAGTTGGTTTAGACAAAAGCAGGTCTCATAGTCAGTCCAAAAATCCTAAAATTTAACCTTTGTTCTTTAAAATCACAAATTACTCATAATACTGAAAAAGAAACCCTAAATTTCCTAATTTGTTCAGGAGTTCAGGTCTAGCATAAGATACTATTGATGGTATCAAAGGAAAGATAAAAAGGTGAATAATCTGAAAATAAAAATAAAACATTACAACATCAATTGAACAGATTTTTTGAATATGAACAATGCAGGCTTAATTCTACTATATCAGTATTTCTCAAATAGTGGGACACACCTCCCTTGAGGAGTGTGATGTGTTGCGAGGGGTTGCATGTTACTGTAAGAATTAGTATGCTTACACAATCTTTGTATATAAAGATTCTACTCAATGGGGTCATTCCATTTCAAATGAAACAGTCATGTCACCACCCCCCTCAAAATTGCCTGATGTTTGGCACATGAGTTTCTACTTCTTAGATAAGTTTGTGTGCCAAACTTTACTTTAACATTCCAAACCATTATTGAGATATTTAAATTTCGTCCCAGACCATTTTTGGCATTTTTTCTCAGCACTAGCACCAAAATTTCATGCTCTCTGTCATTCTTTTGATAATAAATGTTGATCTAATTGAGGCATTAAGCTAAAAATTTCAAGTTGACTATTTCTTAGGGTGAGGAATCCAAAAATGATATCAAAATCACTTAGTTATAAGTGGAAAATATTCAAATTTTGACTCAAAGCTAGATGTATAAATGTTCAATTGTTTGTCACATGCAAAGACGCAAATGCTAATAACTTTTTATGCCAAGCATATAACACCTCAATCTTTTGCCAAGTTAAAGTATACATCTAGGCTTATCAAAATTCCAAAAATGGATATGCTTATTTTTCCATAGCTCCTACAATTCATGTTCGAAATTCATCTAACATTTTATAAATAAAATTCTAGTTTCAGAGGGTATGTGTTGAGTATGGCCTCTAAGATTACTTTCCTACCACAAATTTATGATTAATATCTATGCTGTAGAGACCAAAGTAGAATCTGAAAGGGTAGATGTAATTGATAGAAGTGCCTACTTCAAAATAGCTATATTCAAAACATGAGGGAAACTTTGCCATTTTCAGCTCAAATGTTGTCAATAACACTTATAATAAATTGATACTTAAATGTTGTCAATATCACTTCTGTGCAGTTATTGTATATATTACCTGTTGCATAACACCATAAGCACTGCAAAATTGCTTGTTAAATTTAGTCAATGAATTTGGGTCTAACTCTCCCCTAAGACAAAATTACTGAGCCACCCCCACAAGAGAAGTAATAAAAAAGAAATTGGTACCATAACTTTTGACATTTTGACACCTGAAACTAGAATTTTATATATAACATTTTAGATGAATTTCGAAGATGAATTGTAGGAGCTATGGAAAAATAACCATCTCCATTTTTGGACTTTTGATAAGCTTATATGTATACTTTAACTTGGCAAAGGATTGACATGTTATATGCTTGGCAGAAAAAGTTTTCAGTATTTGCATCTTTGCATGTGATAAAAAATTGAACATTTATACATCTTGCTTTGAGTGAAAATTTGAATATTTTCCATTTATAACACAGTGATTTTGATGTCATTTTTGGATTCCTCACCCAAAGCAATAGTCAGATTGAGATTTTTAGTTCAATTCTTCAATTGCATCAACATTTATTATCAAAAGAATGAGAGAGAGCATGAAATTTTGGTGCCAGTGCTGAGAAAGAATGTCAAAAAGGGTCTGGAACCACATATAACTAGCTCAACAATGGTTTGGAATTTTAAAGTAAGATTTGGCAAACAAGCTTAACTAAGAAATAGAAATTAATGTGCCAAAAATCAGCCAATTGGAAATTCCCCCTGTAAGAGAACATTACTTTATATGCCCCCTAACTCACTATATAGTGAGTTGGGGGACATGTACAATACTTTTCTCATAGAAGGGGAGTTTGCAAAGTAATTGGGAAGTAAATTAAAGAACTGAACATTCTGAAATGCACAACAACATTACCAAAATTGATAAACAATCATGCATGAAAGCACTACATATTTTGAACTAGAAGGCATTTTTAAGTTGAAAATATTCTTAAGAGTCATAAAAATTTTACCCATAGTCCTAAAAAAGTCCTCTATTTTGGCAAAAATATGTCCTAAATTCCTAAGCAAAATATGAAAATGAACACTGGAAGGTCTGTAGAAGTTTGGGCTGGACAAATAAGAACTATTTGGGGAAATTTCTGTTTAATTAGGGCCTAGGGAAAAAGTGAGATCAACTAAAGTAAGTTCCTTCTTCAGCTAGACACCAAGAGCATAACACACTCAAGCACCAACAATACTGAAGCATTTGGCTTCTACTGTCTTTTTGTATTGTTCAAGTTGTTTGATCCTACTTCCTTCATTAACAGGTCCTTGTACAAGAGTATGGTGTATGTATTGTACAAGGATTTCCTCTTTTAAACAATCAAGCTCAAGTGATATGAAAATGCACACACTGAATGTTATGAATAACCTGGTAATGGATATTGAAAATATTTGAAGGTATATGCTTGTTTGTATTATCTATAAAATGTCCAGAAGTTCTTTTTTAACAAGTGCAACAAAACTATAATTTATGGGTGAGAGTTAAATGCATTTGTATTTTTTACATTAACAGTGAAATAGTTCACCTATAGGGGTGTTTGTGAATGCATTAGGTAAGTATCCTACAGTGTAATATTTTAGTGAAATAGAATGCTTTACAGAATTATATAAAGATGGGGAGAAGGGGAAAAGGTTCATTCTTTGCACAAAGCAAGCCAAAATATTTGCATACATAGCTGTATGGCTTACAAGTATATTCTTTTCATAGATAACATAAATCATACTAGGGCCAATCAATGTCAAATCATCAATGTTATGAGCCTTATTTCTCAGACTTTCTCAAATTTTTACAGGTTGTTTGTATTAAGATAACCATGAAGACGTAAAGGTCTCTAACATTACTTTTCTTGAGTTATGACATAGGTATTTGAGCTTCACCAGGGTTAGTGCTACTCCTTCACTCCTAAAAGCTCCTTAGATTTAATTTGCGTTTTAAAGGGCGCTTAAGAACTCCTCAATTTTTTTGCGAAGATTCGTTTCGGACATGATTTCCTTTTTATCAAGGCAACATATAAAATACTCCTAAATATTAGCATTTAGTCCTCAAAACTCCTTTTCGAAGCCCTTTAAATTTCATCTACTCACCACAGAACCAAACCTTCTTCACACAAACCACCAATTCAGCAAGAAAACCCGCCATTTTGACTTTCATGTTCGTACATAGCAGGACGATCTTCTCACTCAACAGGCTACACAGATACTCTGGTTCTATTGAGACATCCTGGACTTAACTTTAAACTCCTCAGAACTAATAAATTCAATGTTATTCAGTATATTTTTGTCGTTTCTACTCAGATTCAATAATTTAGGGTGGAAATCCATGCTGTCTGATAGATATGGCACCAATTCCTTCAACTGTTTCACACATGGCATCTTCACTTGAACAAACAATGATGATGGTTTTCCTCTAGATTGCTCATAGTATAATCACAAAGTTAAGGAGACATCTCGCGCCATTCTTCACCTCCCTCGTGACAAACACATAGGGTTGTTGATTGCACAGCCTTATTATAGCGCTTAATTGCTGCTAAGTGACGTCACTTCGATCAATTAGTCCTATAAGGCATTACCAGCAATCCAATGAAAGAGAGAGCCTGTGGTGTAGATCACTGAGTTGAGAGGCCCCCTTAGATATTGTAGTAGGAGCAAAACTGACAGAGTAGGGCACTGAAGAAGGCTTCTGCAGAAGATAGTCTTGTCTCATTTTCTGGTACTGGCGACCACTTCGCCTCTGTTTGTTCGCACTTAAATTTCTACAAAAGTGACAGCATCAACACCAACTTCAGCTACATGTTTTTTATAAGAAACACACTCTATAACTTTAGCCTTGTGTTTCTTAATATTTCATCATATCCAGCCTGAACTATTTCTGAACTGGTTCGTAAAGTGAAAGACTTCCAATGACAATAAATGCCCAGATAAGGCGATTGTGATGCAAGAGAAAGGATGTTCATGTCTCTGAGCCATGTAATAGATGTTCAGTGTGTTTTCTTGCTAGTTAGACCAAACCTTGACTTGTGAAAACAATATTTCCAGTTAGTGTGTAAAATTTAGCCTGCTCATGTGTCTTAGATGTTTTCTAATTTGCGCCTAATTTGAGCCTCATGTTTCCAATAGACATGTTTCTAATAAAACAACCGTGTAAGTCCTATCTACCTGAGCCCCATAATTATGGATTTCACTCTACACCACTGAAGAGAACCTATCATTATTTTTCGTTCAATTAAGGAACAACATGTATAAAGCATGATGCAAATGAATTTTTGCCACATGTATCTAGCCATATGGATTTCTAGCGGAAAAAACTTTGAAAACCTTGAACTGATTAATTTTGAGGACTTCTTACGTTATTTCCCAGAATTCTGTGTAACTTTCTGGGTAAAAAATTGCCCTAGTGGAGAACTATGTTCACAACTGAAAATATTCAAAATGGCAGATTTTCAGTGTAAGTAGTGACTTGGGCTTGAGCTTGAATTTTCCATAGCTTGAGAAAGGTTGTGAATGAGACATTCAATTTTTTGATATCATATATAAACAATTCCTGAAAGTGTCAAAGTTATAAAAGATTCTGAATGATAAGGGTTTCATGATTTGGTTGACCCATGAGTTTATCTCTCTCATTGGTACATAATGCTCTTTTTATTTCCAAATTAGAGCATATAGTCAGAGTCCTATTTATTCCGATAATACTAGATTGAATTTACCAGTTCAAATGCCCCATCAATATCTTGGGCTAAGTGACACCCAACGATTTCGATTGAAGAGGAACGGACATTAGTACATGTTGTGAAAAAGGAACGATTCTCTCGCATACCTTATCTCTTTCAATGATCTTGGCTCCTCTCTTGCTGCACCAGTGCATAGGGAAGATGCAACAAAGCATTTGACTTATGCACCACTATTACCCTTTGTCCGTCAGGAGTCATTCTAATTTCTATGGAAGCAAGAAAGTAAGGAAGATTCTTCAGTATTGATATTTTGTAGAAAATTTTGGGAATGATGTATACAAAGAATTCAGATCTATAGCATGTTGGCCAGGAGTAATACTATCTTGATACTATTCAAGTTATTAGTTCATTATAGTTTTTGTTTCAGGCTGTTGAAATAGCCGGAGAAGAGAATATCAAAGTAAGGATGAGCTCTTCTTGGATTCACAGCACACTGCAATGTTGGTTTGCTTGAAGCCTTCAATTATCATGTATTTCCTATAATACATTACAATATTATGCCATATCATGAAAGGTAATTTCATAGTTTTCCTTATTACCGTTTTGTTTTGATTCTTTTGGCAGTCCAGCATAACAGACCTTCAGTGGTGGTACATATGCAGGCAATGCTGTGTTTTTCTCATTTCTGTCGTGATCATTTCCATCAAGGGTCGGTGCAAGCTCTAAAAGTAGGTAAGATACGTTAATTTATATGTTTGTGGAGCAATCTCAAATAATATTACGTGCTAGATCATACTCAAACTTTCATATTTACGCCCTTTCGGAGTTTTTCCCTAGTCATGCTCAAGTAACTAGTTTAATGCCCAGAAGTTTTTGCAGGCAGAGCAATTCTAGATCATCTATAGCAAGCTAAACGTACCATTTCCGTCAGGATTAAGCTCTGCCATTACAAGGTCTGGAATGTTGGCTTAGTAGTCCATGCACTGTTTTAGTGAAAGTTGGGCTCACTTGCTCCTGCGCATCGACCTTTGAGACTCCAAAGAGGCCCTTCAGAAGTTTTCAAGAATATTTTTTGCATTATCTGATGCTAAGAGTGATTCAACAAGCGGAAATAGTTTGATTTCAAAAGTGGTTATGAGTGAGAGACTTTGGCTGTAACTCAGCAATTAAACAACAGCAGTGGTACCATAACTAGGCACCAGGGATGTAATGAAGTATGAGTGGCAGTGTCACATCCCTGTCTCTGTTTGCCGAAGCAGTCAGTAATGATTTAGCTTGTCAGTAAAAGCTGGCATTGTACCTTCCTCATGCTACGTTCTTAGGCTATGCCTCGTTCATTCCTAACCACTTTTTTGTGGTTTATTGATTAGCAGAATTGGCTAAATTATTTCCTTTCTTTCCTCAAACACCAAAGCAAATTATTTTAATAATGTTTTAGAACAGTTTCCCACTTGGAAGTTCTTCGGTTTTTCATTTTGCTTGCCTCTACAAAAAATACAGTTGTCTCTTGCTACGTATTTGCATTTCTTGTGTTGTATGTTTCTTGGCCATTAGTATTTCTTCATGCTCTGCGGGCATTTGGGGCAGAGCAGTTTCAAACCTTCCTTTATAATCTGCCATTCATTAAGTGTCTACCTCTAAATTTAATATCATAGCAATTTCTTTGTGGCTTTTATCTAATGTTATTCTAAATGAACTATTGCTGCTATAAAGCATATTTTACCATTAATTTGCTCATGCTATTTTCAATATGTCATACCATGTTTAATAAATGATACTCTGTTTTTAGTTTATAAATCTAGCAATTGACCTTGAAGCTCCTCAGAACTAATAAATTCAAAATTATTCAGCATCTTTTGTCAACGCTAAACAGAGCGTACCCTACATGAACACCATTATGAAATTGTCCATTTTCATTTTGGCGCTGTAAATTGCACACTTTCAAAATATTTGGGTATTTTCATAATGGCTGATGTACAAGCTATAGAACTCTGCACTAGAACCCTTAGAGTTGGTCAGTAGAATACTTTCCTCTCCCTGTTTCACACATGGCATCCTTCAACTGAACAAGCAATGGCGCTGGATTTTCTTCGCAAAGTGAAGTAGACACCTCTATATGTCCACCATCATTTTTTGAATTTGTAATGGTGGAAATGCAGCTGACGAGGCTCTACAGCATTGGTAGCTTCATAATGGCTGACATGGGGCAGTGATATTCTGCATTAGCGCCCGAAAGGATTTGATTTGAAATGACTTGAAGAGTATAGTTAACGAAAGAAGGAATGTTTTTACGATAGGCGTGACTTTCAGTATGGTTGTTGGATGAAATGCGATGTTTTTTTAATGCTTTTACTTATTTGCTGCATATACAATGCGACCGTATTTTCATACTTTCTAAAACTTTAGGGCAGAGCTAAGTCGTTATTTTGGTTTCATTATAGATCAAATCTAGATAGTACTATATCCTAGCTTCTTTTTCGCAGAAGAGCTTGCAAAGTCCTTGAAAAGAATTGTAGATATTTTTGCGAAAGGCTAATCGAAGAGGAATTGAGTGAAGATTTGATAGAAGCATGCTTGTTATGATATTTCATCTTGTAACAGCAATTTAAATCAAGCTTTTGAATCATAGCTTAATGTTCCTTCGGAGAAAGCATGAAATAGGATAATTCTTTGAAGTTGAAAGCTAGTAGAGCTGACACCAAAATATTTTAAGATTTAAGTAGAAAGGAATGGAATAAAGAAAGTTTTTGTGCTAGTGTTTTCGATAGTAGAAATGGATTGCAGTAGAATTCCTGTTGCCTTTGAGTCTATGACTTGGATAAAGGTCTTCCACTGACATCCAATCGTAATATTAAATCACGATCTTTAGGCCTAACTTTTCTTTTCAGACTATTTTTCCGATAATTGAAGGCATAGTTACATTCCAGCCTAGCGCATAACAAAGTTTCTATGTTCTGTCTCCAATACAAAAGACTTACTTTTTCGGCAAATGCTTCAAACTGCCACGTTGTATTGAGTCACCTATGCTCCTTTGCATTTCCTATTTCATGTGTTTTGAAGACAGCTTTATGGAAGTTTTGAAAAGAGTTTTAACATTTTATTTATTGATCTACTAAGAAGAAAAAGTAGATTCTAGTGTATTCTTAAATCTTGCACCATTGAAAAGTAAAGAACTTAGAACAAAAGTTGTTACAGAATGCCTACACCATTCTTCCTATTCATCGAACCTTATTTTCTCCACTACTAGTGAATAATCAAAACAAATGCAGGCGCATTTAACATACTAGAAAGCAACCTCAGGAAAGCTACACTTACCAACGTTCATTTTGACTATAGGAATCGTGCACTTTCTATTAAGATTGCTTGTGCAACTATTCAAATCACTTTAATTTGCTGCACACTGCTCCTGTGCACTTTTTTTTTGCTGTACCAATGCAAGATAAGTCGTTTTCCTATCTTGAGCTCACGGTCAGGCCAGTCCAAGATGGGTCGTCTTCCTAGCTCGAGCTCAAGGCTCAACAGTCAATACGAGATCAATTGGTATGAGACTGGACCCAAGTAAGCATTGTTTTGATGATGGTCAGGCTTTGTCAGTTAGCTCTGACCTAACGTTAAGATAAGGTGTCCTTTCTCGATAAGCTGCTACTAGTTCAATTTCTACCTATGCCGTTGAAACAATCCTATTAAACCACCGGTGGAAATCCACACAACCTCCTGTGGTTATCAGCTACAGGGGAAATTACTAGTAACCTGTAAAATGAACCTACTACTACCAGCAATTCAGATTGATCAACAATAGTTGACAACCATGTGCTCATCACTGCAAAATTTTCAAATGGTGCCACTTCTGATTTGCAGCACAGAATATTTTACTGTAATTTTGATATTTGGAGGTTTTATACCATAGAGATAATAGGACTAGAGAGCTCGCTATGTCACGTGATCGGGGTCCACTATGTAAAGTCAAAATGGTAGCGTGGTCAGGCAAAAGATCACACGGAAACTACGTTCGCATTGCAAAAGTTTAACAGACGTTTGAAATATGATTAATGGGAATGTATACTGGAAATAGATAATTATTTCCGTAATATTAACCTCTTACGCTGCGTACAATTATATACATAGATAGCCGAGAACACCAGGAACAGCTGAAATCCATATTTTTGTCTCATTGCACCAGTTAGTGCCTAACTCATATAAGGTTGAAAAAATCAAGGTAGAGGGGGAATAAGTTGATAGAGCTTTATGTTTCGGTTATATTGAGGATTACTGAGTGATTATTTGATGACAAAGGCATGTACATACCAGGCCAATGCAAAGATTTTGGTGAGTTGTTTTCTGTTGTAACAACCCTCCCCTAAGGAAAACCTGGAATTTTCTTGCATATTCAGAACGTATAGAAGGAGGGCTATCATATGGTATATGATTTCTATATATTTAAAGAGTATCAAATTCCTCATATCTGCCTGGATCAAGTTAGCAAGGAATGCTTTTGAGGATATGGCAATTTTTAATGGCTATCCAGTGATATGCAAATGGCAGGGTATGATGCCCCCAAAATGTAAGAAATGTACGTAGGCAAATGTCTGTGGCAATGTACTACAAACTTTATGATATTCAGAGAAAGGATATCCTAACTTTAGGATACAAGTTCAAGACATCATGCTAGGAGGCCACTTCACAAAGTGAAAGTGGCTGCCCAAACTTTTTATTTCTCATTAGCCACAGCAAATCAATTGTCTTGGGTGCTGAAGTAACAGTTCATTGAAAGTAAGCCAATAACTGAACTTATCATGATATTCAACAATTTATACAATGTATTCTATTAAAATAGCAAATTTTGGAAAGCCATGAAAGCACTTTTGACACCATAGAATCTTTCAAACAAAAGATTTGTTAATAACTATACATAATATATTTAAAAAATCATTATATATATATATACATATATAGATATATATGTATATAAATACATATATATGTATATATATATATGTATATATATGTATATATATATATATATATATATATATATATATATATATATATATATATAT
>OLMO02000252.1:5503884-5559839 GCA_900291935.2 Cassiopea xamachana
AATAGTGAGTGCTGTAAGATCACCAACATTTGCTCTAATGTCATATTTCTGTTTAATGCTCTCATATATGCTTTGAAAATGGTTTTCATTGTAGGGATCCAAGTAGCATTTTTCACCCTCTTGCTTCAGCAGTGTATATATGAAGTAGCTTTAAAAGAATTCAAACTATAGAAGTACTTTTATGAGATATTTCTGACTAATATCAATTATTGGAAATTACAGAGTAAGCTGGTAGTTAATCATCATATTCCCATCCCATATTTTTGCTTCCACCCCACTTTCTAGTATTTCACTTTTTGACCTCAAATTTAGATATGAAAGCCTTCATAGACTCTTCAGTCTAATCAGGCCCGTAGCCATGGGGTGGCAAATGCCACCCCTGAGCAATAAGGTACCAGCTTTTTGCCACCCCAGGGAATGTTTTTTTCATTTTTCTTGTTACTGCATTATCTTTGTAGCTAAGGATAAATCTCCTGAAATTATGGATGAGCTCATCCTTGGTCTTTGTGACATACTAGAAAGTTCAATATTCTCCTGCTCAAACATAATCCACTTGATTGTAGCAACATGAAGTATAGAATAAGCTCTCAGATTTTGTACCACGTGATTCCCCAAGGGTAATTTTGCCACCCCTGTAACACAGACCTGGCTATGGGCTTGAATCTAATGTAAGTTTGAATAGACAAAATAACAATAGAACTTAGGGCATTCAATTATTACACCACACAAGGGGGTGGGGTATTTTGGTTTTGTAACAGAGTGCCAAGGGGTGGATCAGGCACATACCTCCAAGGGGGCATTGACCCCAAAATGAAAAATTTTGCATGGTCTTGTCCCCCAGCAGAATCAGTAACCTGGAGATATATATAAAAAATAAGTCTTGCCATTTCAAAGTGCTTCTACAGGTAGCTTTTCCCCCTGAACATGACCTCCAGTTATGTGGTTGGGGTGGACGGATCTTTCTGGAGTGTGATGTCATATTTCTTAAGCAACTTGATATTTAGCATATTTTGCTTCATAGGTTCAGGTGTAGAAGATGATTGTCTTCATATCAAAAAATAATCGTTTATTCTTTGTGCTTTATCTTGGATTTTAGTTTGAGCGGATTCTTCTCAATGCGCGGACTATTTTCAATTCAGAAAAATGCACAGACGTAAATTGAGGAGCGAAGTATAGTACTTTGCAATCTGGGGGTGGGTGGGTGCCCAGTAATGCCAAAATTAGTGTGGTGTAATATGTGGATGGCACCCTACTTTACTACAGCAGCCACTGATTCATTATATTTTTGTTGAAAAAGAGGCGTAATTGTTGACTTACTTGCTTAGAGAAATTGTTTCGAAGTAAATATCTTCATCATTTACTGCTAAAGTCCGCGGAAATGGGCATGTAAGTAATGAAATCGTAAGAAATATCAAGAACTCTTGACTGTACGAAACCATGTCTAGTCCGTAATAAAAAGCATCCAAAAACTAACAACTTCCAGATAAATTTGAAAACTCCAAAGACGGCACCTCATAAGCGAGACTTACACCGCGTAATTCTATCTCAAAAAAGACGAAAGACAACGTGGTGGAAAAATCTTCATTTTTCGCGCGAAATAGAGATAATGTATTGGAGAAGAGGTTTTAGCTTTAAGTGACGAGGCTACCTCAATATGTTGACCAGAAAATGGCTTTTTGGTAACAGATGTTTGCTTCGGCCAACTCTGTCTTATAGAAATGTTCACTTAGGCCCGCCGCAGCAAAAAAATTGAAGTTGAAAAAGACGGACCATAGCAATGACTTGCGTGGCCGCTGGTATTATATATGGAGAGTATATGAAACAGATTTCTTGAAATTGCTTCAAGTGCAAACGATAACACCATTCTAGTCTAGGTAACAGAAGTTTTCGTAATTATTTGCAGAATTCTTCACCCTCGTTCTATTGTTTCGCGAGGCGCGCCTAATTTGCATATCTACTTGATCACCTATTTCCTGTTATGGCTTA
This sequence comes from Cassiopea xamachana, assembly GCA_900291935.2. Classification (NCBI taxonomy): domain Eukaryota; kingdom Metazoa; phylum Cnidaria; class Scyphozoa; order Rhizostomeae; family Cassiopeidae; genus Cassiopea; species Cassiopea xamachana. The sequence goes on from OLMO02000252.1 coordinate 5,505,871, forward strand.
TGTCTCCAATTCGCCGGGCAACAGTACTGGGACCCAAGAAGTATTAGTTTTAATATCATTTGATTTTTCCAGACAACGTTCGTCCACAATCTCTAGCAAACAGTTTTTTACTATCTCACAATCTGCAAAAGGCTTGCCATTTTTAGCGAGAGTCTAAGCCACTTTAAAACTAGCCCTTGTTATCGACTCATTGTGTTTTGAAGCTTTTGTGAAAATTGATCTTTGAGAATTAATGGACTGCTTTAACTTTTCAAGTTTCTCTTCACGTATATTCCCTTCAAACCGCGAAATGGTTCCCTGGCGTTTGCTTTGGTAATGGCGGCGCAAATTGTACTCCTTCAATACTGCAACACTCTCATGACAGATGACACAATGCTTTATTCGCAGATTCGATGAAGAAGTATTTTACACTCCGCTCTTCTTGAATTCGCCGACATTCATCATCTACTTTTCTTTTTCTTTTATTGGCCATTATGAAGCATTGAAATATAAAAAAGTTCCACGTTATCCTTCAGCAATTTAACTTTCGCAATGTACTTGAAACGGAAGTAGGAAGTTGGGACAAAAATTGACGTAAGCTACTCTTGCTAGTTGGCTTGCGTCATAACGTAAACTTTCTGCACAAAGTTTATTTTGTTTAATAATATTTTTTTTCTTAAGTTACTCTGCGGGCCGGATTGATAGGCCCAACGAGCCCGCGGGCCGTAGTTTGGAGACCCTGGTTATTTAAATAATAATACCTTATCTATAATATATCGTGCATGTATAATATGATACATTATTTATTGCTCTATTAAGTATCTTCCCTTTTAAAAATTTTTATGCGAAGCAAAAATCAAAACTGGAGTATTTAGTTTTCATAGAAGTTGCCGTAATCTTAGACAAGTTTATATAAAGGCTACTATTCTCACAATTTTGTGGAGTAAAGTGCTGAGAATAGGTTGCAGGATGATCGGGTGGTTTGTGTTTTAGTATTTTGTCATTTATAATATCAAGCACTGTTTTTTCACTTCGATTCCTTCACTTCTTCCTCAATTGATTTTATAGAACCGATGATCTCAGAATGAGACTGAAACTATGCAGATTTTATGAAGCAGCTGGGCCGAACCCAACTTTTTCTGCTTCTTGTGTGGCAAAAATGCTTCTACAGACAAGGGTGGTTCAAGAGCTGACCTTTTGGGGGCTATCTGATTGATTTTATTGCCTTTCCATGTGAGAAGTGCCTTAGTCTTATTGTTTGCTAAAGGAAGTATTAGGGAGGTTTAGATCCAGTACGAGTACGAGTACGAATTAACCCCTCGCGTCGCTCAACACTGACGGTGGTTCCTTCTCAATATGCGTAGATCGGTTGAGCAGTTGAAAACTCGTACTCGTACTGGATCTAAACCTTCCTATTGCCGTTTTGAATGGGCTATGGCCCCATGATCCCCCTTGGACCCGCCAGTGTGTGCAGATAGAGTATACCAAAGTAAATTTCTAATGAGAACTTAACTCAAAGAAGGCAGATTGGTGCCTGTAACTGCCTGATATTAAGCCTAACCGATAAAATGTCATTTGTTAGACGTTTCACACAGGCAAATGGGATAATTTTACTACTCTGTCAAGGATTCCAAGATATTTCCATAAACTTCATCCAATTTCTGATAAACGGCATTCATGAACACACTGATAAACTTGATATACGTAAACTACAGCAAACATACAAAAACAAAGCAAATTAACTTAACGAGAAAACTAATCACTAACAAAATAAAACGAAGCTATATAAAATAAACTAAACAATATGAAACGAAGCTTAAAGTCTAATAAATATACATGCCATGCAATGGCAAAAACTTAAATTTTGTCCCAACACTCAATGGTGACTAATAAACGAATCTAAGTGTCCAATGTATAACCACTAATACTTGGACCAAAATGCGAATACTAATACGTGAATTGAAACCTGCGATATCTATATCTTGCTAAACTGCTTTAAAAGCGAGTAGCTGCTAGTTTTTCGATTTCAAACTCAACAACACCCAAAAAAACATCGTACCGAAAACAAAAAACTACAAAACAAAAGAAAATGACTACGCAGAGGCTTGACTGCCGCTACAATGCCAGAAAGCAAAGTTAGTGTTGTGAGGAGCATCTATAAAATATTCACACATATATGGGTACATGCCAAGCAGTAAAGTAAATGGCTAATTAACTGCGCAGTATCGAATAACCATCCCTACCCGAACAACCGATCTTAGTAAAGAGGAAACTTTAACGATAAGCGCCCTTGTCGAATAATCGCCCCCTCCTTGAGCATGAGAGCTCTCTTTTGAAACGATTCTAATGGCGTTAGTGTGCTTAATAGACTCTAACACAAAAACAAGAATTCCATTGTAGCCATACTGCTCATTATACATGCTATATTAGAATGGTCACCCTACAATTTTGGATCCTTCAAAGGCCAAATCAGATTAGAAATATTTGATTTTTCGTTTTGAAGCTTCTTTCGAGAGATGTTGATGAACAAATAGAATTTTGAATGGCTGAAATTTTCTGTTTTTGTTACCTGTACAAAGCAATAATCACACCTGCCGAATAATCGTCCCTTCTTGATTAAGCGCCATGGGTTATTCGGTCATTTACTGTATGTTTTATAAATAATGTGTGAAAAATATGGATGTCCGCATTTTGATGTTGGGCTCACACCCTATACCGGTGATTCTCAACGGGGGTGATATCGCCGACAAAGGGGCGTTTTGAGAATTTAGGGGTCGTTTTGAGAAGGTATGATATAATATATTTACTTATGAAACTGATGAAAGAAAGTATATTTCGAGAGGGGGGGGCGTTCTAAAAAAATTCGTTGAATTGGGGAGCGGTTAGATTAAAAAGGTTGAGAAGCTCTACTCTATACCATCAAATACCGAATGAAATGTGTAAAGTTATTTTTCACCCCGCACCCACCCTTCAATTTGGATGTCATAAAGGAGTGGCCATGTATCTATCCTTTTTTGAAGAACAGCATTTATAAGGTGCCAAATTTTGTTAATGTCTTTCTACTCATATGAGAAACACTTATTCTCGCAGCCACTGCGTGGCCCATTGGAACACCTGAATATTTTCTTGGTGGTCCTTTAAAATTATATAGATGAGTCTTAGAAATTGCAATGATATGAACTATCTCCAGAAAGAACAGAAGATGGTTCACTTTCATTTTTTCTTTTAGTTCGATTGGACCTCTTTCCGAAAAATGCCCTGGTCTCTTTAATTTACAACCCCGCCCGCGTATACCTATTTCAAGCTAAGTTTCTCTTTCTTCCAAACGCCTGTCGTATATTTAGCCCATAGGATCGATAGATATGAGATCTTACCAGCATGACCGTCGCTGAAATTAGCGTGCTGTGCTTAACCTAGAGCCTCTATTATCCCTTTTTGAGATCAGCATTGTCAAAACGAGGCTAGCTGAGCAAAAGTGCGCAAATCACAGTTAAGAGAATTAAGTATTCGTAATACCTTTAGTTATTTGTGTTATTGTAATTGTTTATTATAGAACGTAATAAATCTTGAAAACAAAAGTTGAAAATTTATGCATCCATTTTTCGGTCACAGTTTGAGTATTTTCCACATATAACTCAATGATTTTGATATCAGTTTTGGATTTCTCACCCTAATAAATATAGTCAACTTGAGAGTTTTAGCTCAATTCCTCAATTAGATTAACATTATCAAAAGGACGACAGAGAGCATGAAATTTTGGTGGCAGCGCTGAGGAAAAAAATGACAAAATGGGTCTGGGACCTAGTATCAATATTTCAACAATGGCTTGGAATTTTAGAGTAAAACTTGGCACACAACCTTATCTAAGAAGTAGAAACTCATGTGTAAAACCCAGTCAATTGCAACTTCCCCCTTTAAGAGAAAATTATTTACCTGCTCCTTAACTCACTATGTAGTGAGTTGGGGTCAAGTAAAATATTCTTCCCTTATTGGGGAAATTTGCAAAAACTAATTGGAAAGTAATGTTAAGAACTTGAAATTCTGAAATGGATAACAACATTACCAAAATTGACAAACAAGCATGCATGAAAGCACTACATATTTTGAACTAGAAGGCATTTTTAAGTTGAAAATATCCTTAAGAGTCATAAAAATTTTACCCATAGTCCTAAAAAAGTCCTCTATTTTGGCAAAAATATGTCCTAAATTCCTACACAAAATATGAAAATGAACACTGGAAGGTCTGTAGAAGTATGTGCTAGACAAAAAAGAAGTATTTGGGGGCAATTTCTGTTTAATTAGGGCCTAGGTAGAAGGTAAGATAAAATAAAGTAAGTTCCTCCTTCTATTAGACTCCTAAGATCATAACACATTCAAGCACCAACAATACTGAAGGACTTGGCTTCTACTTTCTTTTTGGAATGTTCAAGTTGTTTGATTCTACTTCCTTCATTAACAGGTCCTTGTACGAGAGTATGGTGTATGTATTGTACAAAGATATCCTCTTGTAAACAATCAAGCTCAAGTGATATTAAAATGCACACACTGAATGTGTTGAATAAACTGCCAATGGATATTGAAAACATTTGAAAATATCTGAAGGTATGTGCTTGTTTGTATTATCTATAAAATGTCCTGAAGTTGTTTTTCAACAAGTGCAGCAAAACTATAACATATGGGTGAGAGTTTTATGCATTTGTATTTTTTACATTAACAGTGAAATAGTTCGCCTATAGGGGTGGTTGTGAATGCATTAGGTAGGTATCCTACAGTGTAATATTTAATGAAATAGAATGCTTTACAGAATCATTTAAAGGAGAGGAGAAGGGGAAAAGGTTTAGTCTTTGCACAAAGCAAGCCAAAATATTTGCATACATAGCTGTATGGCCTACAAGTATATTCTTTTTATAAATACTAAAAATTAAACTAGGGCCAGTCAATGTCAAATCATCAATATCATGAGCCTTATTTCTCAGAATATCTCAAATCTTTACAGGTTGTTTGTATTAAGATAACCATGACGACTTGAAGGTCTCTAACATTACTTTTCTTGAGCTATGACATAGGTATTTGAGCTTCACCAGGGTTAGTGCTACTCCTTAACCCCAAAAAGCTCCTCAACCTTTTTGCGAAGATTCGTTTCGGAAATAATTTGCTTTTTATCAAGGAGCCACATAAAATACTCCTAAAAATTAGCATTTAGTCCTCAAAACTCCTTTTCGAAGCCCTTTGAATTTCATCTACTCAGAACACCACCAAACCTTCTTCACACAAACCACCATTTCAGCAAGATAACCCGTCATTTTGAATTTCATGTTCGTACATAGCAGGACGATCTTCTCACTCAACAATGCTACGCAGATACTCTGGTTCTATTGAGACATCCTGGACTTAAATTTAAACTCCTCAGAACTAATAAATTCAAAGTTATTCAGTATCTTTTGTCGTTTCTACTCAGATTCAATAAATTAGGGTGGAAATCCATGCTGTCTGATAGATATGGCACCAATTCTTTCTTCATCTATTTCACACATGCCATCTTCACTTGAACAAAAAATGATGATGGTTTTCCTCTAGATTGCTCATAGTATAATCACAAAGTTAAGGCGACATCTCCCGCCATACTTTAGCTCCCTCGTGATAAAGACAAAGGGTCGTTAATGGCACAGCCTTATTATAGCGCTTAATTGCTACTAAGTGATGTCATTTCGATCAATTGGGTCCATACGATATTACCAGCAATCCAATGAGATAGAGAGCCAGTGATGTGGAGCACTGAGTTGAGAGGCCTCCTTAGATATTGTAATAGTAGCATAACTGAAAGAGTAGGGCACTGAAGTAGGCTTCTACAGAAGACATTCTTGTCTCATTTTCAGGGTACTGGCGACCACTTCTTGTCTGTTTGTTCGTACTTACATTTCTACAAAAATGACAGCATCAACAACAACTCCAGCTACATGTTTTTTTATAAGAAACACACTCTATATCTTTAGCCTTGATGTTTCTTAATATTTCATCAAATCCAGCCTGAACTATTTCTGAAATGTTTCTTAAATTAAAAGACTTCCAATGACAATAAATGCCCAGATAAGGCGATTGTGATGCAAGATAAAGGATGTTCATGTTTCTGAGGCATGTAATAGATGTTAAGTCTTGCTAGTTTGATGAATAATTTTTTTGTGAAAAAAATTTTTCCAGTTATTGTGTCAAATTTAGCCTGCTTATGTTTCTTACGTGTTTCCTAATTTTTCCCTAATTTTAAGCCTCATGTTTGCTATAGATATATTTCTTATAAAAAATACGTGTAAGTCCTATCTACCTGAGCCCCATAATTATGGATTTCACTCTACACCACTGAAGAGAACCCAACAGTATTTTTCGTTCAATTAAAGAACAACATGTATAAAGCATGATGCAAATGAAGTTTTGCCACATGTATCTAGCCATATGGATTTCTAGCGGGAGAAACCTTGAAAAACTTGAATTTATTAATTTTGAGGACTTACTACGTTATTTTTTCCAGAATTCTGTGTAACTTTCTGGGTAAAAAATTGCCCTAGAGGAGAACAATGTTCACAACTGAAAATATTCAAAATGGCAGATTTTCAGTGTAAGTAGTGACTTGGGTTTGAGCTTGAATTTTCCTTAGCTTGAGAAAGGTTCTGAATAAGACATTCAAATTTTGCTATCATATATCAACAATTCCTACAACTGTCAAAGTTATTAAAGATTCTGAGTGATAAGAGTGTCATGATTTGGATGACCCATGAGTATATCTCTGTCATTTGTAAATAATGCTCTTTTTATTTCCAAATTAAAGCACATAGTCAGAGTCCTATTTAGTCCGATAATACTAGATTGAATTTAGCAGTTCAAATGCCCCATCAATATCTTGGACTAAGTGACACCCAACGATTTCGATTGAAGAGGAACGGACATTAGTACATGTTGTGAAAAAGGAACGATTCTCTCGCATACCTTATCTCTTTCAATGATCTTGGTTCCTCTCTTGCTGCACCAGTGCATAGGGAAGATGCAACAAAGCATTTGACTTATGCACCACTATCACCCTTTGTCCGTCAGGAGTCATTCTAACTTCTATGGAAGCAAACAAAGAATTCAGATCTATAGCATGTTGGCCAGGAGTAATACTATCTTGATACTATTCAAGTTATTAGTTCATTATAGTTTTTGTTTCAGGCTGTTGAAATAGCCGGAGAAGAGAATATCAAAGTAAGGATGAGCTCTTCTTGGATTCACAGCACACTGCAATGTTGGTTTGCTTGAAGCCTTCAATTATCATGTATTTCCTATAATACAGTACAATATTATGCCATATTATGAAAGGTAATTTCATAGTTTTCCTTATTACCGTTTTGTTTTGATTCTTTTGGCAGTCCAGCATAACAGACCTTCAGTGGTGGTACATATGTAGGCAATGCTGTGTTTTTCTCATTTCTGTCGTGATCATTTCCATCAAGGGTCGGTGCAAGCTCTAAAAGTAGGTAAGATACGTTAATTTATATGTTTGTGGAGCAATCTCAAATAATATTACGTGCTAGATCATACTCAAACTTTCATATCTTCGCCCTTTCTGAGGTTTGCCCTGGTCATGCTCAAGTAACTAGTTTATTGCCCAGAAGTTTTTGCAGGCAGAGCAATTCTAGATCATCTATAGCAAGCTAAACGTACCATTTCCGTCAGGATTAAGCTCTGCTATTACAAGGTCTGGAATGTTGGCTTAGTAGTCCATGCACTGTTTTAGTGAAAGTTAGTAGGTGAATCTCATGGATGGGCTCACTTGCTCCTGCGCATCGACCTTTGAGACTCCAAAGTGGCCCTTCAGAAGGTTTAAAGAATATTTTTGCATCATCTGATGCTGAGAGTGATTGAACAAGCAAAAATAGTTTGATGTTAAAAGTGGTTAAGAGTGAGAGACGTTGGCTGTAACGCAGCAATTAACCAATAGCAGGGGTACCATAAATAGGCACCATGGATGTACTGAAGTATGAGTGGCAGTGTCACATTCCCGTCTCTGTTTGCCGAAGCAGTCAGTAATGATTTAGCTTGTCACTAAAAGCTGGCATTGTTCCCTCCTCAAGCTACGTTCTTATGCCATGCCTCGTTCATTCCTAACCACTTTCTTGTGTTTTGTTGATAAGCAGAATTGGCTAAGTTATCTCCTTTCTTTCCTCAAACACCAAAGAAAATTATTTTTATAATGTTTTAGAACAGTTTCCCACTTGGAAGTTCTTCGGTTTTTCATTTTGCTTGCCTCTACAAGATATATGTTTGTCTCTTGCTACGTATTTTCATTTCTTGTATTGTATGTTTCTTGGCCATTAGTATTTCTTCATGCTCTACGGGCATTTGGGGCAGAACAGTTTCAAACGTTCCTTTATAATCTGCCATTCATTCAGCATCTACCTCTAAATTTAATATCATAGCAATTTCTTTGTGGCTTTTATCTAATATTATTCTAATTGAACTATTGCTGCTATAAAGCATATTTTATCGTTAATTTGCTCATGCTATTTTCAATATGTCATACCATGTTTAATACATGATACTCTGTTTTTAGTTTATATATCTAGCAATGGACCTTGAAGCTCCTCAGAACTACTAAATTTAAAATTATTCAACATCTTTTGTCAACGCTAAACAGAGCGTCCCCTACATGACCACCATTATAAAATTGTCCACTTTCACTTATAGAACTCTGCACTAGCACCCTTCGAGTTGGTCAGTAGAATACTTTCCTCGCCCTGTTTTACACATGTTATCCTTCAACTGAACAAGAAATGGCGCTGGATTTTCTTCGCAAAGTGAAGTAGACACCTCTATATGTCCACCATAATTTTTTGATTGTATAATGGTGGAAATGCAGCTGACGAGGCTCTACAGCATTGGTAGCTTCATAATGGCTGACATGGGGCAGTGATATTCTGCATTAGCGCCCGAAAGGATGTGATTTGAAATGACTTGAAGAACACAGCTAACGAAAGAAAAATGTTTTTACTATAGGCGCGACTTTCAGTATGGTTGTTGGATGAAATTCGATGTTTTTCTAATGCTTTTACTTATTTGCTGCATATACAATGCAACCGTATTTTCATACTTTCTAAAGCTTTGGGGCAGAGCTAAGTCGTTATTTTTGTTTCATTATAGATCAAATCTAGATAGTACTATATCCTAGCTTCTTTTTCGCAGAAGAGCTTGCAAAGTCCTTGAAAAGAATTGTAGATATTTTTGCGAAAAGCTAATCGAAGAGGAATTGAGTGAAGATTTGATGGAAGCATGCTTGTCATGATATTTCATCTTGTAATAGCAATTTAAATCAAGCTTTTAAATCATAGCTTAATGTTCCTTCGGAGAAAGCATGAAATAGGACAATTCTTTGAAGTTGAAAGCTAGTAGAGCTGACACCAAAATATTTTAAGATTTAATTAGAAAGGAATGGAATAAAGAAAGTTTTTGTGCTAGTGTTTTCGATAGTAGAAATGGATTGCAGTAGAATTCCTGTTGCCTTTGAGTCTATGACTTGGATAAAGGTCTTCCACTGACATCCAATCGTAATATGACATCATGATCTTTAGGCCTAACTTTTCTTTTCAGACTATTTTTCCGATAATTGAAGGCATAGTTACATTTCAGCCTAGCGCATAACAAAGTGTTTATGTTCTGTCTCCAATACAAAACACTTACTTTTTCCGTAAATGCTTCAAACTGCCACATTGTATCGAGTTACTTATGCTCCGTCGCATTTCCTATTTTTTGTTTTGAAGGACAGCTTTATGGAAGTTTTGAAATGAGTTTCAGCATTGAATTTATTGATCTACTAAGAAGATGAACTATATTCTAGTGTATTCTTAAATCTTGCACCATTGAAAAGTAAAGAACTTAGAACAAAAATTGTTACAGAATGCCTACACCGTTCTTCCTATTCATCGAACCTTATTTTCTCCACTACTAGTGAATAATCAAAACAAATGCAGGCGCATTTAATATACTAGAAAGCAACCTCAGGAAAGCTACACTTACCAACGTTCATTTTGACTATAGGAATCGTGCACTTTCTATTAAGATTGCTTGTGCAACTATTCAAATCACTTTAATTTGCTGCAAATTCCTCCTGTTCACTTTTGTTTTTCACTGTACCAATGCAAGATAAGTCGTTTTCCTATCTTGAGCTCACGGTCAGGCCAGTCCAGATGGGTCGTCTTCCTAGCTCGAGCTCAAGGCTCAACAGTCAATACGAGATCAATTGGTATGAGACTGGACCCAAGTAAGCATTGTTTTGATGATTGTCAGGCTTTGTCAGTTAGCTCTGACCTAACGACAGCTCTCTGCTGGGCCAGGCCTTGTTACTAGAAAACATATACCCTCTTTGAGATTCCGCATCAAACTTATAAAGACCCAAGCTTTTATGTGTGTAGGTGTAAGTATGTACGGTTATAAAGGAGCACGTCTCTCCTTTCAAAAGCAAACTGAAGTGATAGAGTTACAAAAGTTCATGGAGCTAGCCATCCTAGTGTAAGTACAACGCTCATCCGTACCAGTTTTTTGCCGGTTGCGAATAATCCGATAAAGTATAGGAGCAGCCTTAGTTGTAAATGATAGACAAAGTAGTGTTAAGGTTTATGCTTGTGGGTCTATAGATGGCCCGGGGCATTGCTATCACTCTACCGCTAGAGATGAGTGCTTGATCTTTTACAGTGATTTGAAATGCACACTTGGAGGGACTGGGCGTACTTTTCTTTATGGGCCCAACCTCCGTCACAGTTATGAGGTTAAAGTGCTATCCTAATTGCATTTTTGCCTATTCGTTAGAAAACTATAGAACTATATTTCTTACTCCATTATGCTTTGGTATAGAGTCGAGTCAGGATCTCTCTATAATTTATCACAGATGAAAAGCTTTATATTTCAGTCCTTGATAATATGTAGATAACAAAATTTGTCTTTTTCTCTTGCGTGCCTAATAAATGAGTAATATTCAATTCGCAAGCAGCACTTTTGAATAGCTTTGTTACAAAAATTAGATGAAATCCTGTTTCAATGAAGCAAGGATTCGTCTTTCTATGTAGGCAAATAGAGAAAACTGTGGATGAATAGTTTGATGCAAAAGAGATAAATATATGATCCAAGTCAATTAATTAGCCTTTAAACCTGATTTCCATAAAATCGTCTCTGTCGTAAGGATCGTTTCCACCCCCAGAAAACGGTCGGGACGATCATATGGAAACGCACTTTGTTGCGATTCAGACAATCCTTGCGACAGAGACGATACGGTCGTCCGGATAGAACTGAATTGTATCCTTACGACAGAGACGATCGGAAAAAACAGAATTTCGTTGTTCTCCTCTACTAACAGGTCATGAAGTCGCACAAGATTGGAATTATTTTCACTGTCGATAGTCAAGTCTGCTATTCTTTCACGCTACTACATTGTCTACATCACTTACATCCCTCTTCTGGTGCGATAGTATCCCATTTTGGATGCTGGGGGGCTTTTCAAAAAGCCCAGGAAATGTTGATCACAGGCTGATAGCTGATAAATCGTACCTTCTCCATTTTATTTCCTTGTCATTTATTGCACTTCCTACTTTAACATTGTCACTAGGTACTAATAGAATCCAGATGTCCAATAACCTGCGTTGCTGGGACTATCTTTATCACGATATTGACGATCATATGGAAACCAACAATCGTAAGGATCGTCTCAATCGTCTCAGGCTGCATCAGACGATAGAGACGATCCCTACGACAGAAAAGGTTATATGGAAACTAGGCTTGAGCAAAACCATTTTGATTCTATTTAGTACTGCATCACGTATTCTTCACATATTTACGTTGTAGTCTCATTCCAATGTTGCTCAATCTTTATTGCTTATATCTTTAGCTAGCCCTTGCTTTTTGTATTTTTAGCATTCATATGTTAATGTCCTTTAATAATAATAACATTATGTTTACTTGTTATGGCCATTTCTGACTCATTGCATTGAGAAACTTTGTCTGCCAGGCTTTGTAAAGTAGATACCAATGAAACAGTAAAACAGAGGGTGACAGATGTAGCGATAAGAGGAAAACAGTGTTGTTTTGAAAAGGTAAAGTGATACAAGACAAGGGTAACAAACTTTTAACATTTGGTTTATTGGTCTTTTATTACCTTTATTCTTCACTTATCATAGTTTGTTTCTGTAGCCAATTCCTATATTTTCTATTCGTAGAAATTATGCAAATTCTTTTTCTACTTATTATTATTAGGGTGCTCTCACAGTAGCTTATGGGTACTTAATACGTGCAATGAGACAATAAGTAAAAGCACAATTCGTTTGAGATTAAAAAATCAAGGCTAGAGAAAATTTATAGTGACAGATTTAGATGTAAGGTTTTAACGCTATCTCTAATTCTTTTACCTTGGATATTCGTTTATCTGGATTTTGTATCTTTATTATAGTGATGTTAGAAAGGTATGGCAACAGACTCCATCATGCTGCTTGAATGTCCCTCACGCGCCTGCTTCTATTTATCGTCTTTGCTATCTATATTGTGTATCCTCATTAAAATTCTTTTTGCTGTCAGCATCTCTGTGCCATAGGAATGTCTTTTTGTTCATAAATTTATGTTCTGTTTTTCTTTATATTGAGTATCATCCGTTGTAAATACTTACTCAGTTAAATTTAGCATTTTCCGCTAAAGCTCGTAGTGCTTGTTTGTTCTAATTGGAACTTTATCTTGGCATTCGTTACAATTTATTGTTATAACCATCTATATGAATGCTAATATTTTGTATTATTCCATTCCCATAAGCCTCTAAATGTATCATTTCCTTTTATTCGAATTTTCTATACTGTTACAGTAGTTTTGTCCATATTTCTGCATAAAAATCTTCCCGCATTGTCCAATTATTGAATTCTATCGGTTTATCTGATCTTTATTTATTGCTTAGATAAGTGCAGTGTTGTAATTTGCTTACAATGTCAATTTTTTAACATTAGCTATGAAGGTCTTCAACATCGTCAAATCTCATGCATTGTCACTCTCAACCCTCCACTATAATGATAGTAAATACTTTAGCAGAAGTAAATGACTTTTATCTCTTTACTGTTCTTCCATTCATGGTATAAGTACTTCTATCCATATTAAATTGAATTAATATTTTATTGTTTGAAGAAAGTGCTCATTTGCTATTTGCTCTTGTGAATCAAATAAACGTGCCTATACTTTATTTAATTCTGAGATATTTCCCCCACGGTATGCTTCTTATTTCATACGATGCGTTTATTAATTTTTGGCAGAATTCCTCCTTCCCGGTGCGTTTATTTTGAAGTTTTTGTAGACTCATACACCTATCATGTACTATATTTGGTACCCAAAGTATCGGGCTAGTACCTGAATTACAACTCCCCTGTACGTTTATTTGATGCAGTGCGTTTATTTGATACACAAGAGGAAAAGTCCCCTCAACCCAAGCATTTTATGCATCAAATAGACGTAATTGGACCTCCTAATTACGACTTCGCAATTAGTTTCTCCATAATTCCTATCATTTCAAAGTTATTAGCAAGCTATCAAAGATAGTTGAGTTGAATTATTTTTTGACTGACTTCTCGGTAGTGCTCAGTTAAGGTCACAAGTATTTTCGATTACTTTTCATTTTTGCTGCAAGCAAGTTGAACCCTCAGTCACCATCATGTGGAAACAGTTCTACTTGATTTGTAAATACAACATTGCTACAACCTCCTTCAAAGAGCTTCGTGACATGTTCAATATTAAATTTTCGCTCGAAGTTGGAAGGGAGTTGTCGAAAACTTAGTGCGAAAAGAGTCAGAAGTTCGAGTAACGAAGATAGCGCTCAGTGTAACTTATGACCTGAGAACAATGGTACATATCTACATCACTATGCACTATGATGAAATGAGAAAGCCTACCTACAGTAAAAAAAGGAAGTAGAAAAAGCTCTATGGCTTGAAGTTGAGCATTGCTACGTACGTCTAGCAAACCTAGCTGGAAAAGCCAAATTTTGCCTGCCATATTCAAATTTGAGTCAAGGAAACGCTGCTCCACACAGTTGGCACAGTCATAAGACATAAACAAACTGCTTGCCCATAATTCTCAGATCCGTTGCATACACTAAAATGGGCAATTTGGGTATTTTAGTTACATGCAATTTTTTTCGAATATTTCACTTTCGAGTGATTGTCTAGAACTTTCCCAGAATCCCATAGTTTCATGCAATCACTTTGAGCTGAAATATGCTACAATTATTCAATGTTAAGCTATGAACCAAAATATGGTGCATTGGGCCCATTCTATCAAAAGTGATATTGTTTAGTTTTTCGAAAAGTGTATAAAATTTTGCATCCTTGAATGTCCCAGACAAACCCAGTGCTCGCCTGAAGCTAAGGAATTTTGAAAACAGTAGCTTTGTAACAAAGTGCCAACAATGATACCTGAATATAATCTAGGCCTCTGACAGTACAATTTTTGCCATTTTTCTTTGTTGCATCACAGAGAGCTAAATTTTTGACTTCTAGAAAACCCCAAAGCATGTCAGACAATTATTTTTAACTGAAAAATTGGGAAAAGTGATTTTTGGGCAATGTGTCGTATTTTGGAAATTTTGGCTTAGTCCAAGAGAAAAATCACACTTTCTCAATTTTCATTTGATGATTGCAAAGAGCATAAGACTTTACTTCTTAAATCATCTCAACCAATCCTAAACAATCCCTATTCCCTAACATATAAAGCAATAGCAGTTTATAGCATTTTCTGAATAAATGGCCCAAAAATAATAATTCCCTTTCACCATCTGATAGAGCTTGAAGTTTTGCTTCCATCACGCTCTCAACAGGCCTCAGGCAGTGGTTTTTACCAGAGATATGGACTTTTTCCAATATTTGCCCATCTGGGTACACAGTGCATAGGTGGTAGGATCCTCTCCATCTACCAAACAAAGCATGGTAGCTGACTAAGAAGCATAGCTACATCATACGTCACATAAATCATACGTCACTCTGCGCCATATATCTGTTGCTGTTTGTTGTTGCTGCTGCTGTTGGAAAGTAGCGTCACTTAGCGGCGCTTGATGTGGTAATTTTGCGTTTGATGCGGTAAATGGTTATTTGATGTGATGAATTTGCTTGTTTTGCGGCAAAATTCCAATTCATATGCTACTTGCGGGCCACCTTCTTAGGTGCATGAATTATTTTTGAATTCCCTGAATTTGGATTATTTCAAACTCGCAGGGCGAATTTGTTTGCTATCAATGGATAAGAATCCGATTGCAATTCATCGGTGTACGGAATTTACTTGATCAACATCAGGATCAAATTAATTTCGAACTAACATTATTTAAGGGCTGTAGACAGTGACATTTTAAGGCTTCTGGCATTTTCTCCAGCTCTATATTATACTCTTTTTCCCACGTCCTGGCTAATGTTTAATGTAGCCACCAAAAGGGAACTTTCATGTGCCCTCCTTTTGCTGATAGTGGTCACATATTTTCTTCATTCTTATCCTGAAGCTTTCTGGCAATCTAAAGATAGATTTCCACTGAGAAAAAAGTGAATGAAATAGTGACGAGGGAAGTTTTTTCATGAGAGATATTTTCGCCTATCAATATCTACTTTCAACAAGAGGGGTTTCCAAAACAGCCGCGTTCGAGCTTACTTTTGTGTACATAAGATGGAGTTGAATTGCGATGAAGAAAGAAGTAATGTACAATTAACGGACAAATAGATTAGCCCTGGCAGTGCATTCCAACCGTAAAGGGGAAGGGCGTTAAACCAGATACCAGATAAACAAGGAAATCAAGTTAGGTGTCAAACCATTTCAAAACCAGATGGAAAGGCATCTGTATTACGGTATTCATATCGTATCCTCTACCTATATTTCAACATCACATCTAATTTTTTCTACAGCTTAGAAAGTGCACTCGAGTGCACCGAGCTGCAATGCCCAGTAAATTCATCAAGTAAAATGCTTATTAAAGGAAAGCTGTTGTCCTGTAGTTGATCTTGTATGAGACACAATTGAATTGATGAACTTGTCGGTTTATTGTTTCGGGTCATTGCTTTTGCCCAATATTTCAGTTTATTGTTTCATAAAACAGAGAAATCTCTATAAAAACACAAGCAAATCTCTCCAGCTCCTGGATAAGGAACTCATTTACAAGCATGAGTTCCAAAAACTGACAATGACGCTACTGATTAATAAACAAGGAAATATTTTTGGCGACTATGCTTATGATAATGAAGCATCAGGTCAAGTTGAAACAAACATGGGTAGCTGAGGTTATGTTTATTGTACTAAGCCACCCAATCTAAAAAATATTCTGATGACATGCATTCCTTCTCAGACTAAAGATCAATGATAAACATAATGTTTGTCTCACTTTTCAAAAATGCTTTTTCTGATGTTCTAGAGGGTGTAGCCTGAAAAGATTTTTCGCTTACTTCACTCGCGTATGCAAGGCCTCTCGTGTTCTTCGTAAGTAAAGCTCTTAACTTATAGCCTATGCAATTAACAATTTTACGCGCACATTATAGGAAAAGTAGTTTTTACTCACAACTAGTTTTTTCGGTACTTTCATTTTTGTATTTTGTTATGACATTCAATGGTTAATGATGCTGTTTCAGCTATAGTACTCATAGTGACTGCGAAGCAATGACCAAATAGCAGTTTAGTTCCCGGTGAAGGGGGCGCTAAAAGGTTGCTCACCCTCTTTGCCCGAATTCGCCAGGCCACCACTGTTCAGTGGCATATCCGTACAACGCAACTATTTAAAGTAAACACAGCCTTTCACAACTTTACTTTCTTCACAAAATTCTAAGCAATTTGCCTACATTTGCTTTAGTAGGAAGAACGACGCTGAAGACTGAACATTTTAGGAGGCATATCGGTATATCTCGCGTTATTCCTTTAAAAGAGGGTCTCTCGAAAACCAGCTATGCTGAAGGGTAACTCTCCCAAAATATTTGGAAATGAAATGAAGTTACCCTTCGATTACATGAGTGTTGATATTTTTAGGGACTCAGTCGAGAAGTGACATCGTATGTAGTAGCTATATTTTGACTTCAGTGTAATATTACCTATTGAGGGAAATGTTGAAGAATTGCTTATAAGTTTACAATGAAAGTGAAACTCTGAAATGTTGTGCTTTCCTCTCTTAGAATTTCTGCGCTGTACTTACTAGAATTTCGCAACTACTTTGCTGGATATACTCACTACCCAGACAAATGAAAGAAAATATAACACCTTTAAAATAAATGAGATCGTGGGACCCTGAACTCTTTCAAATGTTTTGGATGAACTCTCATGAAGTGTGGAAAACTCAACAGTTGCAATTAACTCCTTAACGTCATCAACCTTTCTCTCACTGGCTAGACTGTTTAGTGAGGGTATGAAATGCGAGGAAAGTTGACTTCATTTCAGCTCTAATGCACAGAGCATCTCTTCACATAAGTTGTGCAAACATTTCTCATTTCTCCTAATTTTCTTAGTGTAGATCTACCGTTAGAGATCTTGGTAGTATATATCTATATGTATTTCTATTTGTAGTTGTTTGTTCATGCGTAGTAGGTATGTACTAAACAGGATGATAAGTATATGTATATTTATTTGTTTGTTTTTTAATTATGTTTGTTTATTTGTTTGCTTCTTTTCTCTTTGGTAAACTACTAGTTATTAACTAAATACCGTAAATCCTCGAATTAGCCCTCTGGGGCCTTATTTATTTTTTGTATTTTTGCATTGGGGCTTGCACAAAGGGGGGCTTATTCGAGGGGGGCTTAATAATTTTCCCAATAGTTGGTCAAATTCCAGTTGAAATTTTTTCTACTAATGAACTATTTCTTCGACGCTATACTTACAAGTAATATGATGTTTTTTAAAGGAAGGGCAAAATTTCGTTAATTATTGAATGTTTTGTCTCTACTTGCTCTATAAAGTACCAACAGATTCGCAAATAGGTACAGTCACTTACTTGGGTAGGGGCTTATTTGAAGGGGGCATATTAATAATTTGTAGCTCTAGAATGGGGGTTTATTCGAAGGGGACTTATTCAAGGGGGGCTAATTCGAAGATTTACGGTGTAGTCTCATTTGTCGGATTCAAATCACATTTATCAGTAGAGAGTATTTGTAGTTGGAATTTTTAAATAATGGTTATATTACCTACCTTCCTATTTTCTCAAGATGTTTGAAAGAATCCATATTTTCAAGTTGTTTGACAGAGTTTTTCATATGGGCACGTTATGTGTGTGGGGCCCGCAGTTCATACTTCACTAGTTTGGCGCGCTTTTTACTGTTCGTATGATAATATGTCAACAAATGTTGAGGCGGTTTTGATGTTGTCCCTTCTCTGAATTGAATTCGCCTATAAATAATTAATAAGCTACTAGCAGTTGATAGCATTAAGTTTTTACCGATGCTAGGGAGACATTCATGGTAATTGGTTGACCTCATAATATCAACCTGCATCTACCATTAATTCAGGCCATGTGCATCAGTTGACTTGGTCTTAATTATAATAGATTAATTGCAATACAGAAAAGCTACAGAGAGTTTTGCATATCAGTACTGATAGTACTAACCCATTTATAAATGAAGAGAAAAGTACTTTTCATCTTATTCGAAAGCATATATCGAATTGCAGGCTTTTTGCTGTGGAGAAAAACAACTCTTACAAAAAAACTGGTATTGCAAGTGCTATTTCGCTTTTCTGAGGATATCTTTATATTTCACGTAGTAGATAAATTTTTCTCAAATTCTACCACTTCCCTTCTCAAACTATTGCCGTAAAAAAGAGATATCTTCTGCTTTAGTTGGTGTAATTTTCTAAATGTCTTCACATTAAGCCTACATCAAAGAGCTGGTAAATGAGCCCTACCCACCTGACATTGGTACAGAGCGTGGCGAATGCAAAATCCTTCACTCGTACACTATTCTCTAAACCCATTACATACTTCCAGCATTATTGCAACTTATTTAAAGATGGCATTAGTAATACTGACGATGGGCTAGAGACATGTAAGAATATATTTTTACAAAACACACAAAGAAATGGTTCACTACAAAGAACTCAGAGGTGTTTTCAATAAAAGTCATATTGTGACAGCAAAAGGCCTGTAATTGGACCTTTTGCTTTCGATGCTAATGAACATTTTTTTCTCCTCATTTTCTGTTGTGGTCTGCGTGCTTTAATTGACAATTGATAGTATAAACAAATGAGCTGATGGGTTGAAAAATTTTTCCCTTAGCTAAGTTTATCTACATAAGTAGTCCATAACCTGGGTTCGATCGAGCCCCATAGGCTCGGTGGCTCACTCCACTCATATGCTTCATGAAAGATGCAGCTTGCGCACTAACACAGTAAATAGTAATTTACATATGTTGTGAATTTGAACGAGAAAAGCACGTTTTATTTTCCCAATTACGAAGGGCTCGATCAATGCCTGTATAGAACTTGTGGGGCTCAGTACCTCCAACAAAGTTAAGAACCATTGACCTACAACTTTCATAGACTAAATATGGTAATGAGTTCGCATTCTGAGTGGTACTTGGAGACATTTGGAGAGGAAGGTTGAGAATTTTAATACCATCTGACGATGCATTGTAGATTACTCACAGCAATCATAGCTGACTGATTCTGGAACCGTCCCTTTCAATGTCATTTCATTTCACAGAGCGTATCATGATTCTTATGAAATTAATTTTGATTGCAGCAATTACAGTTATAGTGAGATTATGCATCAGGCCAGGCAGGTTATTGATACCTTGTAGCTTAAAGATGTTTTATGCTACAAAAAGTGGCCTAGCATGTATTCCGAGTAACATATATAAAATAGGATGTATGATATTACGGCTATGTTTGTAGAAAGTACAGAGTAGGTTAGCGATTGGAACATAGATCACTTGTAGCAATAAAGAGGTTTTACTAGAGCTTCAAGTGGTGCTTCTGAACGTTATGAGGTAGAAGAATCCAAAATTTTACAAGCTAATTTATTGCTTACTTTAAAATCCTCGATATTAATTTGATGCTATTTATCAATTCCTATCACGTTAATCCTAATTATAGTGTATTTTGTTCAGAAGTAATCGCGTAAACTGCAGTTGAAATAAGATACAAGTTCTTAGAGAAAAGGTTCGCTTACATGAGTTGGTCGTGTTATGCTTCTTTTGTTATAATCCTGATGAAAAAGTGGAGAGGGAATTTTGTTTAACTTAAATAATGCATCAAGAACATTTAATCGAATAAATGTGGATATTTGTATTGATTTTTTCATTAACAAGGTATAATGTTCAGACTGAAAATTTAAACATGATAAGATGGGTGTGCTAGTAATTAGGAAGTTTATTACGTAATCTACTAGGCATGACCTTTGTGGACGTTTTTGTTTACATGTAGTCATACTTTCCAAGTTTATTCACTGATTAAATAAGAATGCCATAAGAAAAGAATTTCTTCATTCAAAGTTGCATTGTTGATGCCTAGAACTCTAGTTTATTTTCTTGTAAACTCAAACACAAATGATTAGCTATGTAAAAGTTAGTTTGCAATAAATTCGCATAAAGTATCATTTTCCATATGCTTTTGCTACAAAGGCCTTTTTGATAACGTTATTTTATTTAAATAACAATGCCTTATCTATAATATATCGAGCATGTATAATAGGATGAATTATTAATCGCTTCATGAAGTATCTTTCCTTTTTAAAAATTCTTGTGCGCTGCAGAAATCAAAGCTGGATTTTTCATAGAAGTTGCCGTAATCTTAGACAAGTCTTTAAAAAAGCTATTATTCTCACAGTTTTGTGGAGTAAAGTGCTGAGAATAGGTTGTAGTATTTTGTTATTTATAATATCAAGCACTGTTTTTTTCACTTCGTTTCCTTCACTTCTTCCTCAATCGATTTTATAGAGCCGCTGATCTCAGAATAAAGCTGAAACTATGAAAATTCTATGAAGCAGCTGGGCTGAAACCAACTTTTGATGCTTCTTGTGCAGTAAAATGCTTCTACAGACAAGGGTGGTTCAAGAGCTGAACTTTTGGGGGCTATCTGATTGATTTTATTGTCTTTCCATGTGGGAAAGTTATTCGTCTTATTGTTTGCTAAAGGAAATATTAGGGAGGTTTAGATCCAGTACGAGTACGAGTACGAATTAACCCCCCTTGCGTAGCTCAACACTGATGGTGGTTCCCTCTCAATATGCGTAGATCGGCTGTGCAGTTGAAAACTCGTACTCTTACTCGATCTAAACCTACCTATTACCGTTTTGAATGGGCAGTGGACCTGTGGCCCTCCTAAACCTCCATATTGCTGTTTTGACTGGGTTATGGTCCCATAACCCCCCTTGGACCCTCCAGAGTGTGCAGATAGAATATACCAAAGTAAATTTCCAATGAGAACTTAACTCAAAGAAGGCAAATTGATGCCAGAATGCAAAGATGGTGTTTTGACGAGCATCTATAAATCATTAACTCATGTATGGATACAGTAACGTAAATGACTAATTAACTGCGCAGTATCGAATAACCACCCCTACCCGAACAACCGATCTTAGTAAAGAGGAGACTTTAACAATAAGCGCCCTTGTCGAATAATCGCCTCCCCCCTTGAGCATGAGAGCTCTCCTTTGAAGCGATTCTAATGGCTTAAGTGTGTTTAGTGGACTCTTACACGAAAATAAGCATTCCATTGTAGCTATGTTGCTCATTATAGATGTTATATAAGAATGGTCACCCTACGATGTTGGATCCTTCAAAGGCCAGATCAGATAAGAAATAGTTAAGTTTTCATTTTTGAAATTTCTTATGAGATGGGTTCCTTATGAAATAAAAGGTTGTAGGCACAGAATCTAAGCATTTGAATTTAAGACTAAAGAAGCTTCTAAATAAAAGGTGTTTTTACTGTGACGCCACAGGCTTGAACAACCCCCTAATTTACTGTCACGGAGAATCACGAAAAACGTGTAGAACTACCTACCATCAGTGGTGATTTCTAAAATTGTTAACAAGGGGGGCTCTACGTACAACCACGCCCATAGTTTGGGTGTGGTCCAGCTACAAACACGCCCATTTTTCCAAAGATGGAAACATGATAATTAAGTTTAACACTGCTATAGTATAATCAACAATAAGAAATGCCTCAATAGCCATATAGCAGTGCACAGTTGACCATAGCACTTTGGAAGCAAGGCCAATAAACTCTGAAAAGCCAAGCCAATGCAAGAGTTTTAGGGGGGCTGAGCCCTCCAAAATGAGCAGAAATGTTAACAAAGGGGCTCCGCTCCCTGAGCCCCCATAGAAATCACCCCTGCCTACCATGCAGGTTTTACGTAGTTATCGAACTGCCCCATTATGCGATTTTTGTCGAAAAATACAGGCATGCTTACTGTTTCATTCGAAATCAGCAATCATTTAAACACACTGTGTGTTCATAATTTCGCACGGTTGAACGCCATTGAACGGTAAAACAATTAAATATTAATTACTGTAGACCTTCCACTGTGACTAAGAGGGAGGCAACGTTCAGACTGGTAAGTGCTAAGTGCTAGGTAGGTAGATTGTCGACCAAGTGGCAATACTTATGGTAAAATGGATACGTTGCTAAGACATTGATGAACAAATAGAATTTTGAATGGTTGAAATTTTCTGTTTTTGTTACCTGTACAAAGCAACAAGTGCACCTGCCGAATAACCATACCTGCTTGATTAAGCGCCCCGGATTATTCGGTCATTTACTGTATGTTTTATAAATAATGTGTGAAAAATATGGATGTCTACATTTTGGTGTTGGACTCACTCCCTACACCATCAAATACCGACTGAAATTTTTAGAGTCATTTTCACCCGACCCCCACCCTTCCATTTCGATGTCATAAATGAGTGGCCACATATCTAGCCGTTTTTGGAAAACAGCATTTATAAGGTGCCAAAATTTTTTAATGTCTTTCTACTCATAAGAGAAACAGTTATTCTCGCAGCCACTGCGTGGTCCATTGGAACATCTGAATATTTCCTTGGTGGCCCTTGAAAATTATATAAATATGAGTCTTTGAAATTGCAACGATATGAACTATCTCCAAAAATAACAGAAGATGGTTCACTTTCATTTTTTCTTTTTATTGGGCCTCTTTCCGGGAAATGTCTTGGGCTCTTTACTCTACAACCCTGCCCGCACATACTTCCTTCAAGCTAACTTTCTCTTTCTTTCAAGCGCCTGTCGAATATCTAGCCCACAGGGTCGATAGATATGAGGTGTTACCAACATGGTGGTCGCTGAAATTAGCGTTTTGTGTTTAACCTAGAGCCTCTATTTATCCCTTTTTGAGATCAGTATTGTCAAAACGAGGCTAGCTGAGGAGTGCGCAAATCACAGTTAAGAGAATTAAGTATTTCTAAATCCTGTTGTTATGTATGTTATTGTGATTGTTTATTACAGAACGTAACAAATCTTTCAGCCAAATTTCTATTCTAACAACTTTGGCATAGTAGAACAATTTGGTATGTAGGCTCTGCAGAATGTATCTCCCAAACGTAGAGTTTTTAAGATAGCAATCCTTTTATATTTTTGTTTTGTAATTATCAACTATTTATGTACATCTTTGATTCTTTTTAACTTTACGTTGAGATTTTTGAAAATTGAGTAGGCTTCAATTTCAATTAGACTGTGAAATATCTCTGTTCTTTTCCTGCATCAAATACTTCCTTTAATTAAACGTTCTTTCCACTATTTTGCAAGCATTATATACCATTCAAACCTTGAAAAATAACCTGATTTTTGACGATGTAATGACCCAATTTTAGCTGAATTTTTCAAAGTACTAAGGTGGGGGGTATTACACCCTCAAGCCCCCGTTCGCTACGTCACTGGCTGCTTCTATTGTCAATTATCACAATTCTTTCTAAAATTTTCAGTAGTATTCCCTAGCTATATATAAGCAGTGTAGGGTTTGCAGGCTCATGATAACATTTGTGTAACATAAAGAGGTTATATGTAGGCGTGGTTCCTAACAGCTTCCAATGCTTTAGGCACTCTCTCATAACCAGTGTCTAATGAAAGGGCCCACCATGGTTGGGTCTAGAGGAGACTTTTTATTTTAGGGTTCCCAGATGGCTGGAAAAGGTAGTTTTGGGGAGTATTTGTTGTACATAGAGTACAGAAAGAATATCCAAATGTCTTATCAAGTTGGCAGATCTTGTCCCCTTCACCCCCGCAGCTGGAGGGGAGGAGGAGAAAGCCCCCGCTGCCCCCGTGCTGCATGCGTCCTTGACTGCATAGGCTATTGTGAAGAACAATTATTAAAGGCTGTTCTGATAATGGAGGTTGGGAATATGACTTATGCTTGTCTGAAGTTATCAGTAATCTGGGCCACAAAAAAGCTTGCGGCTTTGACTAGATAAGTTCTCAAGTCCTAAAATTCTCTGTGGACGTAACTACAGGACCTTTTGTAAATATTCTAAACAAATGTATCCTCCAAGGAAGATTCTCTACTTTGATGCTGATGGCAGTTGTCTCCCCGTTATACAAGAAGAAAGACCCTGTCAACAAGGAGAACTATCGACCAATTAGTGTCCTAACAGCTCTCTCTAAATTCTTTGAGAAAGCAATATAGTACCAACCATCCCCGTTTCTCAACTGTAACTTCTTATGTGCCTACAGAAAGCATTTCTTATCCCAGCATGCTTTAACAAGACTAATGAAGGAGTGGAAAAAAAATCTAGAGTCTATCAAAAGCACTGCGGCAGTACTAATGGACTTATCCAAGGCTTGTCACAGCCTCCCCATTAATCTACTAATTGCAAAATTAGCTGGATAAGGAGTTCGTAGACTTCCGCTCAAACTATTAAGAAGCTACCTCACAAGGAAACCACTTAATCAAGGCGTGCCACAGGATTCAATACTTGGAACACTGTTCTTCAATGTATTTATTAAGGATATCTTTCTCTTCAATCAGGAGGGTTCCTTATGTAACTTTGCAGATGATAATACCATTTCAATTTCAGCTTCAGCTGAGAATGCTCATGAGCTCCATAGATTAGTTCAACTCAATACCAGAAAATGCATTGACTGGTTCAATTCAAATCACATGACAGCCAACCCATCTAAATTTCAGTCATTAATTGTTGGTAAAAACGATAGTAATATCAAAGAATTTCAAATATACATTGAGTTCAAACTTAGTGTAGGTAATGAAGTAACCTTTCTCAAATTCATATTGACAAACAACTAACGTTTGACTCACACATTGATAGAATCTGCAAAAATCCACAATGCACCTCAATGCAATTACGAGACTAGCTTAACTCATGGTTAGCAAAGAAGGAGAAGTAATTGTGAATTCATTCATACTTTGTCTTTTCAATTACTGTCCTCTATTCTGGTTGTTTAGCAGCCAAACAAGTCAAAAGAAACTCGAGAAACGCAATGAGAGGGCTTTAAGAATAGCACTCTCTGCTTATGCATCATAACACCATACTCTTCTAGTAAATCTATTGCAGTTCATATTCGTTCTATTAGGCTGTTGACATTAGAAATTTGCAAAACTTTCCAAAACTTGAATCCAGCTTTTATAAAAGCTATTTTACCCCACAATCCATTAGTGATAACTTTTGACGCAATGATTGTCATTGTGTCCCAAAATTAAAGCCTACTATTTATGGTATAAAATTTCTACATTTTTTGAATCGAAGATATAGAACCCTCTCCACGATGAAATAAAATCGTGAAAAAATATTAATCAATTCAACGCTCTCATAGAAGATTGGTATGTCACTAATCATTGCGTCTGTCATGCTTGCAGCAAATAATCTCCACAATGCATTCTCCATGTTGCTTAGTATTTGTGTATATTATTGTCGCATCACTATTGTAAAACTAACAGGCAAACGGTATTATCATGGCTTGCCTATGTGCAGAAGTAAAACCAAGGTACTCTTCGGCACCGAATATTAGGGGAGGGCGGAGTTCAGATTTTAAAATTTTTACAACCCATTTCCATTATAAAGCACCCCCAACTAAGCAATTTTGACAAGAAAATCCAACACCCACTGCTTCTAGCTAAAAGATTTCAAAGTCTTAACAACTTAAACAATGTCAAGAACTACTTGCAATAATTTTAAAATGTTTGGGTCCCCATACTGTCTATTTAGACTTGGCTTCCAACTATTAACAACCTCCTAAAGTATGCGTTTTTTGCAAAAGTACTTACCCCCTTCTTGTTATACTCTCTTTCTATTCGGTGTCTAAGAGTAACTTACTTCTATTAGAACCAATGAAGGGGCTATAACTTGTAGGCGGGCAAAACATTTTTATCTCTTTCTCTTCGAGACAAGCAATTTTTTTATGATCCCACTTTGCAAAACCTTGCTTGGGCATGTATATCGAAACTCTCAAGAGCAAATTTTTGGACAAAAATTGTCTCACACTACTGTAGTATCTGGATTAAGCGCCCCCTTGATTAAGTACCCATCCTGTTCAGAAAAATAATGAATATGCGCACCTTTGAATAAGCGCACACCCTCGAACCGTGCTCATTCCTCTGTTGTAAAAACCACAGATCATTAACATTTTTGACGACATTTTTTCCGCCATGTTTTCCGTCGTTTAATTACCGAATAAATGAAGGTAAATCAACAGAGAAGCAATAACAGTCTATTTTAGCTTGCTAACATCTCAATGAAAATAATTTTTTCTCAAGCTTTTGCACCAAAAAGTACAAATTAAATGCATTTGTCACTGCTTTGTACTTGCCAAAGGCCACCAGGCCGATTTTTCACTTTGGTCTTAACATTTTAATTTTTTGCTATCTGTTCTATTTCATTGTATTTACATTGCCCTGAGATCCATTTTAATGACCAAACACCCCCTTGTATGAGTACTCCCTCAAATAAATACCCTCTCTTGAGGCTCAATTTTTATAAGTGCCTGGACACTTAATCGATGCGTTACGGTATGTTACTACAAACGATATTTTGCAGTGTTTCTCTTTTGCAAATATTTCTTCATTGATATTTGTCACCCCCTAGTTAATTGCTCAAAAAGCCCTCCCAGCTTATTAACCTTGAACGTTTTTCCCAACCCAGCGCTCTTATAAGGGACCGAAATTATTAAACTTTGGCGCAACATTTTTTGAAATGAATATTTTGAGCAAATCTTGCTGCCTGTCAAGACATTGTGAAATCCTTCTTCCTACTCCCTCCCCACCCAGCCAAGTAAATTTTTCTGCTGTTTCCACCCCCCGTTTATTTTAACTCTATTCTCTCTATCAGGTGCCTAAGAGTCCTATTTCTTGCTCAGGTCTAAATTCGAGTGCCCAAAATAAAACTACAAGAAGATGATATCTTCTGATTGATTTGACATTTATATAATACATTTTAGGTTTGATACAAGTTTTCAATTCTTATTAAATTTTACGCTCTTCAATAGTCTTTTGATGCAAGCCTATAGCTTTTTGCTTACTGATTCTATTTTCATTAGCTTTTAAGTTCTCAGCGTTTAAGAACTTAAATGCTGATGGGATAGTAATTACTATAAATCCATAGGGTATTAAAATTCAGAAGACGAAAGACCAAATGAGCTGAGGCAGAAAAAGCATTCATTTGACACTGCCTGCTAAACTAAAAACAAAAAATCCTCAAATAAGCACAAGTAAATAAGCAAGCAGGTTTATGACACCTCTTTTTTGCTAATGTCACCTACTTCCCTGCCCGCCTAGTTCCCCGCCCGCCCCCTCCCCCGTATTTAAGCATAAGAATTTCTATCGACCCCGTCTTTTCCTATGACGTAATTACTGGACTGTCCTAACTCGAAGATCTATGATTCCATTTTGCAAAAACTTGCTTAGGCATGTTTATCGAAACTCTCAAGGGCTATTTTTGGACAAAAATATTCTCATACTACCGTAGTGTCTGGATTAAGCGCCCCCTTGATTAAGTGCATATCCTATTCAGAATAATAATGATTAAGTGCACCTTGGAATAAGCGCACACCCTCGAACCGTGCTCATTCTTCTGTTGTAAAAACCAATGATCATTAACATTTTTCCGACATTTTCCCGGCGTTTAATTACCCAATAAATGAAGGTAAATCAACAGAGAAACAATAACAGTCTATTTTAGCTATCTAACATCTCAATGAAAATAATTTTTTTTCTCAAGCTTTTGCGCCAAAACAATGCAAAATCAATGTCATTTGTCACTGCTGTGTACTTGCCTAAAGCCACCAGGCCGATCTTTCACTTTCTTCTGTGAACAACTTTGGTCTTAAAATTTTTCTTTTTTGCTATCTGTTCTATTTCATTGTAATTAACTTGCCCTGAGATCCATTTTAATGAACAAACACACCCTTGTTTGAGAACTCCCTCAAATAAATACCTTCCCTTGAGGCTCACACTTTTTATACGCGTCTGGGCACTTAATCGATGCGTTACGGTATGTTACTACAAACGATATTTTACTGTTTTTTTCTTGTACAAATAATTCTTCAGCGATATTTGTTACCCCCTAGTTGATTGCTCAAAAAGCCCTCCCAGCTTATTAACCTTGCAAGTTTTTCCCAACCCAGCGCTGTTATTAGGGACCGAAATCATTAAACTTTGGCGTAAATGTTTTTGAAATGAATATTTTCAACACATCTTGTTGCCTGTCCCGACATTTTGAATTTCTTCTTCCTACTCCCTCCCCACCCAGTCAAGTAAATTTTTCTGCTGTTTCCATCCCCCGTCTATTTCAACTCTATCCTCTCTATCAGGTGCCTAAAAGTCCTATTTCTTGCTCAGATCTAATTTCGAGTGCCCAAAATAAAACTACAAGAAGATGATATCTTCTGATTGATTTGACATTTATATAATAAATTTTAGGTTTGATACAAGTTTTCAATTCTTATTACATTTTATGCTCTTCAATAGTCTTTTGATGTAAGCCTATAGCTTTTTGCTTACTGATTCTATTTTCATTAGCTTTTAAAATCTCAGCGTTTAAGACCTTAAATACTGATGGGATAGTAATTAATGCAAATCTATAGAGTATTAAAATTCAGAAGACGAAAGACCGAATGAGTTGAGGCAGAAGATGCATTCATTTAGCACTGCCTACAAAACTAAAACCAAAAAGTCCTCAAATAAGCACAAGTAAATAAGCAAGCAGGTTTATGACACCTCTTTGTTTGCTAATGTCACCTCCTTCCCCGCCCGTCCCCTCCCCCGTATTCAAGCATAAGAATTTCCATCGATCCCGTCTTTTCCTATGACGTAATTACTGGACTGTCCGAAATCGAAGATCTACTTCCCAAAATATTGCTTTGTTGCGTCACTGGCCCAAGACCAAAATCTCTACTGAAGATCACGAATCACTCACTGTTTGAAATTAAGGCTGAGTTTGAAACAGTGCTCTCCAAGTTTGTGAACCATGGAAGGCTAAAATATAATTTCTTTAGTTTTTTGGAGTACTTGCTAGCGGTGGTACAGAAATAAATTGAATGCTAGGGGGTGCTATTGATAGCTAGGGGGGCTCTTTTCATGCACGTATGATGTCGTCTAGTAGACAAAATAATTTTTATACCCTAAATCCTGTGAACAAACAATTTCTCGACAGCTTTTTGAATCCAAAACATTCTTTGCAACAGAATTTTGACTCTTCTTTGCTCTTATTTTCAAAACATCTACAGAGCTGGGGGCTATCCCCTCCCCCCAGAATCATCCTCTTCTACACTACTATTTGCCAGCAACAGAACTGATAACAGAGAAATGTGAATAGTCTAGTTAAGCATACTTACTTTAAATCTCATTGCTGTACCCTACCCGATTGTCTATATGAAGAGCTCTTGATACCTATCCCATTGCAGTCTATGCTGTATTGGAAATTAGTTAGGAACTGCGCGGGTTAGTATTTATATTTTGTTCATTCCTGCCTTCACTTGTTTTTCATCGTGTATTAGAAAGTTGATTATAAGCTTAGTATACAAAAAACACTCGGAAATAGTGTGGGTGTTCCCCTTTGTTCTATTAGTAATACGAATGGGCATGCATGATAAAACCTTATTCTCATTTTTAGGGAAGTAAGTAGCTTTAGCGACATAAATGCGCATTCCTTTTCTTAGAATTCCAAAAGAAAAGACGGTTTTATTATCTTTTGCGTTTCTGTAGGTTACTATCTGTTGGGGTTCCTCCTGTATACAAAAGCCAAACTTCAAAGCTGCTGAGTATCGGACTTCACTACAATTATGCTCTGTAAAGAGAGACATTTACACTGGATTAACGCTTCCCGACTCCCGATTCATGGGTCAATTAGTACCGGGCCACATAAACAATATTTCATGCCAATGTTTTTCTATATGCAAATAATTAAATATATACAACTGCATCTTTATGACTTTATGAATGCAAAAGCACTTTAATACACTGAAAGGAGATACCATGTAGTGCAAGATATCATAATAATGGAATACAATATTAGATAGTTCATTTAAAGTTAGCTTTGCTTTCTAGCAGTGTGCTAGTTAAAGCCAAATAAACAAAGTAAATAACAGTAATTAAAACTAAAACTAATTAATGTTACAAGAAACCTAGGCCTGGTACAACCTTTTTTCACAATCTCCAGCTGCAATCAAAGTTGCTCATTAATATATTCTTTTTGGAAAATCTCTAGCGATTGGGAACCTTTGATCTCGATTGACAGTGCCTGACAATTTTTTTCAAATATACAAGGTTGTCTAAGCTTTAGGCAAGGCAAAGCTGTTGCTTTCAAAAAAGCTATAAGTTTCACGAGCTATCTCCTGAAAAACTTGTGTCATGAATGTTGGGTTTAAATTATGTACTGTTTTATATACTGATTTACTTTTGCTAAGTCATTCTTGGAAATTTGCAGTACTCTCATGACAATTCCAGAGCCATTGACATTTAGAGCATGCAAGTACATGAAAATTAAATATACAATTATGATTAACATACAAACATTAATTACTACAAATTACATAGGCTTGCCTTATTTTGTTCGTGAGGCTAACTTAGGGTAGTCAAAATCAATAAACATCCGTGGCTGGGTAAGTTTCATGCAAATCACAGCGACAGCAGTTAGCACCTTGCGAAACATACACTACGCCAAGTTTACTTGGAAGTGTGAAATTTCTACGACCCTTCTCGTTCCACTGCACTATTGTCAAACCCTACACGGTCTGCGGCGATAAAAAGGTTGGGACCACTGCTCTGGGCGATCACGAACTTTAAATCAATGGAAATCGTAGTTACTGTGCTAGTTTATCATGGAAACAAATTAAGAATCAAATAGAGTAATAAATTTGGTATCTGCTTTATAAAACTTTATTTGAAAATGAGTCGAGTGTACAAAAAATCAAGTCTTGATGAACCTTGTAGTAATCTTAAACTGCCCCTCAGCAAATTTGAGCCTCAATTTGCTTTTAGAGAAGTTTGTAAGTATGGGTTGTATATCAAGTTCCTTATTTTTCTCGTAGAATCTCATCCCGGACTTGATATGTATGCTACGACATGATAGTGGCACCATTAGCCAGAGTCCTTACATATTTAACAGCAGCAGATGAAAATCATGGACTCATTGTTCCACAAGTGTTTATTCTGTTAGAAGTACTACGTGCATCTGAGTTACCAATAAAAGTACATTTTCATTCCATGTTATATTATTCCACACTTTAGGGGTAGCAACATTTAGGGTTAGCTTCTACTGTAGAAGAATCTTTAAAATCAGATACGTAATTTATTATCTTTTGTCTTTATGATAACCTTCACTTGCAACCTCTAACTTTGTAGATTTTTGTTTCATGTGACTTAGTTAATTTTTCGCATAATTCACAGAACTGTTTCGCCATATTTGCAAGCTTTGTTTGTTTGAGAATCTTTATATTTTACAGCATCAAGTCTTGAAGATTCTTGTCAACTTATCAGCAAATACAAAAGTCACAGAAAATGAACTAGAAATTCATATCCAGGATAGATTTAAAAGCCAATCTGTATCGAATTATTGCATTCATTTATTCTCTATCATGTTAAAATATTGGTCAGTGATACTCAGTTAAGTTGTCAATATATTATTACGACTTATTGTCTGGACTCTGAAAGGAGTCATGTATAGTTTTTGTTAAAGGATCACTAGTTAGGCATTTTGCTCTTGTAGCGCCTTGAAGTCATAGGATTTTGGAGGCAGTCTTTGCCTTCCAAACACCTATTCCACTTTAGCTACTCTCCTTTTTACACTTTACTGGATGAATAGATCCGAACTCAAACTAGTTCTGACATGTTCTACTTTCATATCAAACACAAACATATTATTTACGTATTCACTGAAATTATCATGTTTACTGATCCGAGGCTCATTTCAACCATGTTTGCCCATGTACAATGACGCCATGAAATACATCCTCATTGAACATCTAACCAATAATATGACTCCACGTAAACTGCAACCACGGTAATCTCACCAATCATTTAGGTAGCTACGGGGATTCTTCGGGTCAATACACATTTACTCAACACAATGAGCTTTTCAATATTGTCCAGAAAACCACAGCTTTTGCAAGCAGGAACGCATTCCATCCGCTTTTAAATGCTCCTAAGTTTTAAAACAGTTTCAGTCTATAGTGGGCGAAGCGGTTTGTAATTTATAAACTGAACTACAATGAAGCATTAAATGAGAGAGATTTTGCAAATCTTTATAGCTTGATGCTGCCGTCTCTGTAGAATATGTTGCACTGCAAAAATAAGTCATTGTATCGTTAGAAATTTCTCTTTGTGAAGTAAGATAGTCATTCAAAAATTTCTTAGTTTTTAAAGATTGGCAGTGGTGATTTTGTTACTACTTCCTTTGATGACGAGATAGTCCTGCGATTAGTCACTTGCTTGACAAATATTCTCTCAGCACAGGGATACGCCAACTGGGGGGTGTGGGGACTTCGCCCCCCAACATTTTCAAGCTTTACCGCAGCGCGAAAAAGCGGCAATATTCTTTTCACGAAAAGAATGTTGCCGCTTTTTGTGCTGTGGTAAAGTTCTGTAGTGCCAACAGACTATTTTCAAACTTGCAAGAAAGTTGGTCAAAAGGCAGCCATGCTGCAAGAGAGATGGCAACAGTATTTTCTGTGACCATTTCTTTTTAGTAGCAATAGTTGATCAATTGGTCAAAACGCCCCCCCCCCTCAGCAGAAGGTATCTCGGCACATCACTGTCTCAGCACTGAGAAATTATTGGCAAAACCAACACAGATCCCAAATATCATCAAATGAATTCAGACTACATTTGAAATTTGGGCTCTCTTCTTTGTAATGAAATTTCTCCTTTATTCCCTTCATTAATATATCCAGCCCTAGGCTTTAGTCTTACATTGTATTCTTACCATTTTCTACTATATTTCTCATATCCTTTCCAAAACAATATCCTTCTTTAGAATTGCTCATACTTTTGAGAAAGATCATCTCTACATTTACATCTGAGCTGTAATCATACTCCTGTTTACGCTAAGTATTCGAAATAACAACCTCAATCGTTTGTGAAAGCAACTACAAGAATGCTCTCATAACGAGGTCATACAAAAGTAAGATAGTTTATTGCGAGGCCACCCAATTGTGCGATATTCTTTGGCTTGGCATAAACGTCTTCCTCATAATCAAAATAAACATCTTTAGCTTTTAATGTTTCATGATGGTCGACTTTTTCATGAAGGAGTTCTGACATTCTTATTCGCTTTCTTCTCACAAACAAAAATCATTTTGAAAGTAATTTGCAGTAGCTTCGAAATTGCCAAGGTATTTCGCTATCTTTTCTACAGTGAATTGAGCCTCCAACCACCAACCTAATCTTTCTTTTCGATGTCTGAAATCCATCTCAAATTTGCATCAAGTTTTTGCTAATTAAACTCTGCAGTAATTCAGAGAATTGAATCTTGACAGAACATTCTAAGCATATATGCGAATATGCTTCTTCACGAATTGGGTTATTCTCGTAGTTCTTTCCGGAGAACATGAAATTGAGACTGGAAAAACTTCAGCATAATGAAAATGAGAATAACGCGTGGCGTGAAAGGGTATTGGCTACTTTGCAACCCAGTTTTGGAGGAGAAACGCCAAGGACTCGTGAAAAGATTGATCTTATTGTACTTATACAATTGTAGCAAAAACTCAAGAAACATTTTTACCCCCAAAAAACGATTATACCTTCAAATTTGCTCTTTCCTTAAGATTTCTCTTAGGTGTTTTTATGTTCTTTTAACTCCTGAAGAAAGAAAGTTATTTTTTTAGTCTGTGAAATATAAATTAAAACAGTTTCTTTCACGGCCAGGGTCGACTAGATGGATATTTAGATCAATATAGAGATTTGACATAATATTATATCTTTCTTCGATAGTTCTCTGAGCAAATCTCTTTCCTATCAATGCTGCAGTGATAGTTTGGTACTCTGTACCTCTGACAATCGATATTGTCCTTGTCCCCCTTTCCGATCTTACTGACGTCACGTGAAGACGCACTAGAGAAGCAATCAACCAGGAGTACAGAGTTCTATGCCGTTGCAATGCACTCTCAAAGCTTAGTATCAACTCTTTCTGAGCGCCCTACTACTGTATCCACATAATGGTCTTGTTGTCATACATCAGGGATGGCGCTACGGGGTGTCTTGGGGATGCAGGTACCATTCCATTGGCACCCCCATTTAAACATTGGTGAAGAGTTTGTTGTCACCTTGACTAGCGATTGAGATTTTTGCTTGAAGCCATCGGTTGGTTATCTTTTGTATACACCCAAACCTGTTCCACCATAACAACATAGCTCTGCGATATGCCCACATTGTCAATAACTAGGCTGTATAGATCATTCTCGGAATAGGCAGTAATTCTCAGAATAGGCAGAAAATTGATAAATTCTTGGACTACTGTGTCATGAAATTTAGCATAGACTGTTAATCTCGGCGGGTCAGCCCTCGCTATTAAGTGTAAGCAGCTGCATCGAAGGATTTGGAAAATTGAACATTTTCTCTGATTTTTAACTCATATTTTACTCCCCTTTTTCTCTGAAGCTAAAGAAAAAACATATCAATTTTAGAAAATAAAGGAGATAGAATTAAGCCCCCCCTCACGGTTAAACAAACGGCTACAGCAACAATTGAAACAGCAGCAACAACAACAATAATTAGCCTACGCAATAAAAGTTAGGGATACGTTCTATCACCCAAATTGACCTTGTTACGAACAGTCACTTGAAGTGCCTTATCTTTTCATACAGTCGATTGAAGTGCCGGTGTGATGTGATGGCCTAGTGTGATGGCCCAGTGGTTAGAGCGTCTGCATCACAATCGGAAGGTCGTGGGTTCGAACCCCCGCTGAGTCATACCAAAGACTTTAAAAATGGTACTCGCTTCTTTCTCGTCTGGCGCTCGATAAATGAGAAAGGAGTGGGGAAGTTAAACACGCGGAGCTACCAGTGGACCAGCAGCCCACTGTAGCCCTCACTGCACTCGCAGACGCGTGGCCTAGGGCTATAGAACGGAGATAGGCGCCGCCCTATGCGCCATTGAGCGCGGGAAGGACTTTGACGCTTGTTTTTTGATTGAAGTGCCTTACAGGTGATCCTTAGCGCCATGAAATTCTGTGTCCATGATCCATGGTCAGTTGATACGATAATTTTGGTAAGACTCGTTGGTAACAGCAAACGGCCTATATTGGTTTTTCCGTTATCATCGCATCACACTATGTCAGTGTGCTCCTTTCTTTCTAACATTTGCTTTTAAAGTTTGTACTGCTTTTTTCTAAAGATTGGAAGGCATACAAAGCTTCTTTATTGCCATCTTGAACGCTTACCATGGGGGGCGGTATGGAATATTTAAATATTTTGATGGGCTGTGAAACCATCTATTGACATTAGGAGCATCAATAATGGATTTCCACACCTTGAGGGAGGGAGAAGGTTAGCAAGAACGTGGGGAAAAGTGGACAGGGGGAGGGGGTTTAGCTATAAGTGGACATCCTTTTCAGCGTGTTCCCTGTAAAAGAAACGAGAGCACTCAAATATCAATTTATCATCATCTTCCTGTGCTAAAGCTTGAAAAATAGTAGGCCAAACAGGAAGTAAGGTCAGCATACTTTACTTGTTCAAAGAAGTTTTATTATTCCATAGTTCTTGCAGTTTTTTGTTTATCTTCCAACTCAATATCCATATGAACAAGGGGAGGAGAGGTTTGAATCATCGAAAGTAATCATGATACTCTACAGATATCCGTAAAGGTAGAAGTGGCAAATCCGCGGCTCTTTTCATAGTTTCATAAGGCTCTTGCACTTATTTTCAAGAGTGTGTTTCTTCTATGTGTCTACTTCACTTGAGTTGAATGAGATATATTTGTGTGAAAGGAAAATATAGGGGTGATACTTATGTATCTCCATTATTTTGGTGTTGTTCTTCATGGCATCACAGTAGGAAATGCGTCTCTTAAATTCTCACTGGTTGGTCATCACTGTGTTAGGGCTACTGGGTCAGATGAGATAACGAAAAGAAGAGCGTAAATAACCACGTCTACTCCTTTATCCAGAGCAAACTTCGGCAAAAATTAATTGTTGAAAAAACTGGAACTAGAAAAAGGCATGGGCGTAGGAACTGGGGTTCACTGGGGGCACGTGCCCCCACTATTCAAAGACTCGGGTAAAGTGCCCCTTTACTTGTAAAATGGTTGCTTTCCTTGAGAACTTTGAATATGCAAAAATAACTACAAAAGTGCACGTGTCTAGCGATATCAGAAGTTCTAAGAGTTTTATGTTCCCGGGGAGCATACCCTGAACTCCCTAGCGGGTGTGCATTTAGGGACTCATACGATATTAACCTTTTTCATTGTGAAAAATGCTTTGTCATCTAATTAATTGCTTCCTCCCCCCAGACAAAGTGTTCAATTTCATTTTCAGAAACCATTACAAGGTGCCTCTAAATCCAAGTGCCCCTCCACTTTTATAATGCTTCCTACGTCCCTGGTAGAAGGGACAGTATATATATACAATATGAAGGTCCACAATGCCAAACAGGACAGTAAGTATTTCTCTACATACGTGAAAAAGTACTTACATCTTGATAAAACAGAAAAGGGAATTTACAACTCATCTTACAGTCTGCTTAATTCCTTCGTTTACAGCGATCAATCAAAAGTCAGTCCTATATACACTATACTGAGCGTCCATAATTCTCTTCACTCCATGCAACTGAAGGCAGTAGTGTGGTGCGTGCTGTGATGATGGTAATATTGGTCTATGTGACGTAGCTTTTATTTTCGCCGTTCGCTGTCGCAAACGAACCCTACGAAAATTATCGTATGAGCTGACCGTGGACCATGGAGCTGAGGATCACCTCTAACCTACTTCAATCGACTGTTTATATTTTGACCGTTCAATCGACTGTTTATATTAATACAAGATAAATTTGTGTGATAGCAGTAGCAGAACTAGCTCTGACGAGTTGGTCATGCAAAATACTTGATATTTGAGAATGAGCAATGCAATTCTATTCAAGAAGTATGAGTAAATTAGCCAATTTTCGCTGGTTACATTAGTGCAAGTATATCTGATTACCATCTACTAGTCAGGTGCTGCATAGAACTCAAACTACCATTGCAAAGGCAAATTAGTTCTCAATGTAGGATATTGAGTTAAGCTCAAGCCCCACGTCCAGGGTTTGCCCCTTGCTTGAGTTTCCATTTAGGCTTAAGGAACCCCACCAACTCCATGGCAATGAAGGAATTGGGAGTAAGCAACCTGAATAAGTTCTTTGGGTTCCAACAAAATAATTACATTTCCTCTGTTTATTGACATTTCCATTGATTTATGTATGACCAAGGACATAGCTCAGAAGAAAGAAAGTAGTATTTGCCCAGATCCATTGAGACATGCCAGAAAGACAAGAAGCTTTCTACTACCCCCACTCTCCCCAACTTGCTCTATCTAATCCTCAAAATCTATAACACAGTTCAGTGATGTGCTTATGAGAGGCATGGGGGCAGCATGCCCCAGTATTTTAAAGATGAAGGAAGCTACCAATATATTAGTTGGAAAGGAATCTTTACTAACTGGTGAACCATCCCAAATTCTTCAACGTAACTTTTGGGAAGCTTCCCTGTAACTAAAACTTCAGTTCTACCAGGTATAAGTATGCTACTATTCAATGTAATAGGAACTGGTA
Organism: Cassiopea xamachana; assembly: GCA_900291935.2. Lineage (NCBI taxonomy): Eukaryota > Metazoa > Cnidaria > Scyphozoa > Rhizostomeae > Cassiopeidae > Cassiopea > Cassiopea xamachana. The sequence goes on from OLMO02000252.1 coordinate 5,544,028, forward strand.
AATTGCTTTGTGATTCAATAAAAAGAACATGAGACTCACGGCCTTTTGGAGGACTTTCCAAAGGAATGGGTAAATGGTATGCAGAAATTTCCTCTTCAGGGGTGAGAGGTACTTCACCGTATTTCCCTATCAATGAATATGAGCTATTTCGGTTGCAGTTTAATGATAAAAAATTGGCTGTTAAGAAATCCCACCCCAGGATGCATTGCAATGGCTTACAAAGCTGGCGGGAAACTACAAAACTACCTGTATAAGAGGGGCCACCACCCCCTGGAAAGGAGAATATAGCTTGCAAAGCCCCCCTCAGCTTGAAGAGGTTGGTCACTAATACCAAAGTATTGCTGGTAGACATCCAGCAAGGCGGGTCGTGGTTGAAGCTTTTCATAGGTATCGAAAGATAGAAATGATTTCATAGAGCCTGTATCAACAAGAGCAGAAATTTCAAATAATCCAAACTTGCAGGAAACAAGAGGCTGATTAGGTGTAGAAAATGAGGCTCAATATAATTCATAAGAGAAAAATCGGGGATGATCTGCAACCAAGCCCCTGATTGAAGCACCCTTTTGAAGTTTAAATACTTACTTTCAATTGATAGTGAAGACCTTGTATAATGAATGGCATACTGATCCTGCATGTGACCCTATCCACGTCATAGCTAACAATGAGCATCCCAGGGTCAGTTCTTCGTGAAATGTCCAATTTGATTACAATTGAGGCATCGGCGTGCTTGAGAAGCTGGACGATGTTGTCTTCGGAATGATGAAGGACCTCTTGGAGCGCGAGGAGCGTAGCCAGACTCTTCCCTTCGTAGCGAAGCCTGGAGATCTTTGTGACTGTTGGTCAATGCGGTAACTGCAGCTGTAGGTTGACCTATAGAGTCGTATAGCTTACCATCCGCTAGTGTTGAGGGGGAGCACGCAAGAGCATGTGTCGGAGTAGGCAATGATAAAACTGGTTTAGTTGTGCGGTGAACAGCACAAATCCTTCAAATAAAATTGATCATAGTATCCAATTTCGGCGTAGGGTCAGATTGGAGCAGCTTAAGTCTCAGTTATTCAGGTATGTCCTTCATAACTTGGCGACACAGTAGAGCATATCGAGCATCTGCGGTTAGGGAATTATCTGCTTTGGTAAGCAGTTTTTTTCAGTTCCCACAAATACGTAGATGGATCTTCGTTGGGGCGAAGAAACCGGCTGTTAAAGTCAGCATAATGCTTTTCCTGGTCCATGGGTGGACAAAGAACACTTGTTAGGCTCTTCTTCAACTCTCCACAATCTGCCTTATTGTCATCATTGAGAGCAAAGTAGTGCATAGCAGCTTTTCTGCCCAAAAATGCAGGTAGAATTTTGAGCTTCTTGCCGTTGTTCCATTCGTTTGCAATGGCACAAACTTCAACTTGACGCAGCCACGATCTGATATCACCGGATTCAAATTTTTCAGAAATAATAGATGTCGTCATTTAGATTCTATACTCTCGTTCCAACTCTGCCACCAAATGTTATGTGTAAGGTTCGAGTAAGAGGATCAGAAAAGACGTAAATTCTTGTAAATAAGTCAGTGCAACAACTGATCTTATCAAATAAACTTAGTATATTTAAGCATAGTAGTTTGCATTTCAGCTAGACGTACAATGCGTAAAAGAGTATAGAGGAAACTTTACTAAATACAATATAAAAGCATATATTGGACAGCACAACCAGGGGCGTAGCTATGAAAAATTTGTTGGGGGGATACTACGTGTCGGTTTGCCTACAAAAGGGCGTGGCCCAGGGTGTGGTCGTTGTAAAGACGTGGCTTGGCTCTTACTTTACAGTCGTGCCCCTTTTTGGCAAATCTTTAAAATACTCCACACTTAAAACCACAAACGATTATAAACCGAATGACTGTAACAAAAAAACTGCTAAAGCGAACAGACGAACTACTAAATGTCAATAAAGTTATTCCGTTGCAACACGTCTTGACTTCAGTGTTGCCCAAACTGAAGCAAGCTCCTGCGTTCTAATTTTATCTGTAATACCTTTCTCGCAGGCCATTAAAATTAAGTTTTGCAGTCTTTCGTCCAGCATTTTGGATCGATTTATTGTTTTTACCAGTTTCAATTTGTTAAAACTTCTTTCGTTCTTGCAACCGTAACAGGTGCTGTAAGCGCAAGGCTGTATGCATTGACAATTAATGGAACTGTTGTTTTATTTCCGTTGGGAAATTGCCCAATATCCGACATTAATATAAATCCTTTATTTTTTGCCTCCACAAAAGTTTGAAAGACAGCCACTTCACTCATTAGAGTCTCAGGATCTGGTCGTATTTCCTCTGGAAAAAAACTTGCCAGTGCTACAAAATTTTCAAGTTTAGGTTTATCCTTATTAAGCCCTAGGCATTCTGTTATAGGCTGAACTGTTTTAGAACAGTTCAGATAAACCTCTGACAAGAAGGAAATCTGGGTATCCAAGACTGCCTTGAATTCCCTTCGATGAAATGTATGCATATCAAATGCTGCTGACGACCCTGGGTTGTCATCAATTCTCAGCGGAGGTTGCTTGTGACGGTGATGGCGTTGAAAATCACTTATAGGGTCTAGGCCTTTTCTATTGGCGAATACAATAGCTGCAACTATTTCAGCATTGACATCTTCTAATTTGCTGTTGATACTTTTCAATGTCTCCAATGTTGCATCCATTATGTTCATTGCATCGTTTATATTTAATTCTTCTGACTGCAGCCCTTCTGCTAATTTATGTGTTTTGTTCATTATATTTTTTCCAAACATAAGCGCAATAATGAAGTCATAGCGATTAATCTTGGTAAGTAGTCCAGCTGCCAATGTTTTCGTTTTCGTATCGGTAGAAGGCTCTCCTAACTGGTCATCGCCCATAGCGATCAATGCTGTGCCACACTGATCTGATTGATTCTGCGCGTGCAGTCCATCTTGTTTTGGATAAGTTTCGTAGCTGCAAAATATTATCCAACTTTAAATGCTTTATACATTCATTAAGAGAGGCTGAACGCTTTGTGCTGCTTGTGAAAAAGACAAATATCTCTTCCAAAACATCAAAAAAATCTTTCATGATAGGACTTGCATTGCAGCTGTGTTCTACTGCGGTGTTGGTTCTATGTGCCAAACAAAGAATATATGGCACAGTTATATCAAGCTTATCCTGGAGCTTCCTCTAAACACCGTTAAACTTTCCAGACCTGGCAGCAGCATAGTCATAGCTTTGAAAGCACATACCATCTGTGCTTACCTGAAGATTATTAAGAGTGTCAATAATCTCAGTTGCTGCTCCTTCTCCTCTTATATCTGTTGCTTCTCCAAGAGAAATAATTCGTTCAGTTGGCTGGCCTGACGAACTGACATATCTACAGGAAAGGGCAAGCCTATCCTTGTGAGAAACATCTGGGGTGGTATCTGCCATTATTGCATACATGCCAGCTTCTTTTATCTCACTGATAATTTGACGTTGCACTTCTTTCCCAATTATATCAATAAACTCATTTTGAGTTGTGCACTTAAGTAGGTGACGTGCTATGGACGCAAATGCTTATCTTGCAGCCATTGCTTCATTTCCATGCAATGCCTTGACAACAAAAGCACAATCTGTCTAAAATTACCATCTTCATCACTGCCATCTCCACGGAAAGAAAGTCCCTGTGGGCCAAGAACTTTTGTGACATCAAAAAGAATTTCAACAAATATCCTATTTCTTTGGCGAACTTCCTCTTCTTGTATGAGAACTTTTGATCCATCTTTGTTGATCATGACTTCCACATGTCCTGTTACACTCGAAAAGTTTGCAAATACATCCAATGAACTCTGGTGGCTTTTTGATGAAAAATGTAAAGCTAACTTTCCTTTTTTTCTTCGTCCCAACGCTCTTAAATTTATTTGCCAGGAGCGAACTCCGCTTTTTACCCAAGCACTCTCTGATTTCTCATGTTCTGGTCTATCGGCTGCTGCATCCTTCGTTTTGCTGTACTCCAAATGAGGGTATTGTTTGAACCATTCAGGATTGAAACAGCATTGTCTGTGACCAGATTACAAAATAGCTTGATTAGTTGGATATCTCTTTAGAAGTGGTTGATCTGGTCCAACGAGAATCAAATATTTCTTTTGATTTTCAGATAACTTTGGTGGTCTTTCACCTGGATCACGAGAAGGTAGTATCATGCCGAGTTCATCCATAACGATTTCTGCCTTTGCACTTTAAATTTTCCCCAAAACATTTGTCGTTGTTTTCAAAACTTTTTTGGCAGCTTCTTTGACTTTACATGTAGCAGATACTATCTTCAACAGACTTCCCTCTTGGTCTGGACATCAAGCCAGTTGAATTTCTTGCAAGATTGCATTACTTTGTGACAGTTGCTTTAACATGTATTGAAACTGTCCCACACATGTAAACCTGTCTTCGTCATCACCAACATCATCGTCTTCGTTACTACCATTCTCATTATCATCGTAATCATCATGCTCATCGCGTAAGACATCTAGATCAATAGGATCATCAGCCTTTTCCACAGACTTTTCTTGAGGAGCTTTTTCTACAATATGGTTCTTAGCTTTGTAATGTTCAGCCGTTTCTTGTGTAAGATCTTGACCTTCGTTTTCAGCATGTTTAACATTGATGATGCTGTTGTCTTACTGGCAGAGTCGATCTATCAAAAGACAACATTTCACTTTGCAAAGCTAATCTCGAGAGCTTTCAATGGCTAAATAATTAACAATTTAATTGATCCATCTTAGTTTTTACATTAAAGTCATTATTGTACCAACTTGAAAGAATTTCAAATTAAAAGATAATGATGAGCAACAACGAGACTAAATAAAGTGAAAAAAATGCGAAATGTACCCAATTTTGCATCAATATGTAGTCCAAAAAGTTGCATTAATAATTTTTGATATCCAAACGAAGCTTTTGCAATATTGTTTTTACAAACTTATCTCCTATTCTAAGTCTGTATAGGATTTTAGTACTTTGAAAGTTTTAAATGGGTTTGAAAAGTTTTAAACTATTATGAAGAAAAACAAGAAGCGATAAATATTAAGGATTGAAGAGGATACACAGAGCACTTTAGGTGCCTAACTGCTCGCACCCCCAACTAATGCCCTTTTTCAAAATGCTCTTAATTCCTTCTCTTGCTAAAACCATTGCTTCTAAAGATTTGCACAAGTATTTGTCTTGATATTTTACTTTAATAACTATGAATTTCTTGGACTGAGTTTCATAGCAAAACTCTATCTGTTGAGTTCTCTATTTCTGGGAGTTTTGCCTCCTTGTAACTATGTTGTTGCAATCCTGCGAATACTTATGGCCCCTATTGTTTATTCTCACTCCCATTAGATTTTGAAATAAAAGCCCCTCCTCCTATTCGGAAATCTCCAGCATTTAGGCACCGAAGAGCAGCACATAAATGCAATATTTACCTCTTTCTTCTTTTCTGCACAAAATTTGAATGGATTCTCCACTGCATTAACTGATTCATACCCAACATGCTTATTTCTTGCTAGAAGATTTCCATGTTTCTTCTTATTATGCTTTTGTCGATAATCATCGTCAAATTCCTCTTTACAAACAAGACATCTAACTCTATTCCTTTTTCGTTTGTGTTTTTTCGTTTCATCCATCTTTCCCTAACCGGTATATATCCTATCAATCTCTATGGCCATTGAAACTGTATTAGAGGATAGAAATTGACAACCGCACAGGACAACGTGGTTTTCTTCCTTTGTCTTAATCGAGCACTAGCACCTTTTAAGACAATAGCGCTTCTGGTGTTAGTGGCAAGCCATTTAGTTAATATAAACTATCGCATATGTCTCTCCTCCGTTATAAAGCAGTTAATTTCCTTAGCCTTTGGACGTTCATTTCCTTTATAATCAATATGCTATAATCGTTTAATACGCCGATAAAAAGCAAAACAAAACAGTCGTAAAATCTCATCGTATGCCGACGAAACCTTCTTTGTGCCGACAGACATAAGATTAGGGGGTACAGTCGCCCCTGTACCCCCTATAGTGACGCCCCTGAGCACAACGCTAGTATCAAAACTTTATAAGACGCTCTTGGCAAGAATTTTTGAGTTCAAAAGTTGTGTACATACACATTGTTGGAAAGTAAAAATTCTTCAGTTTGACTTTAATAAGCAATTTTTAGCTACTGGTGAAAACCAGAGGAATTATCATAGATAATAATTTATGCGCAAATAGTCGAGCTTTAAATACACATTAACTTATAGACTTTCTTAGATCTCAAAAATTCAGTCTTGAAATTTCTGAACTTTTTGAAGAAACGAGTACTACGTTCTTATAAACCACTTTATTTTAAAAAATCGTGTGTATACTTCTATACAAACTTTCTTATATGAGGAACAGAGGGCGGTTCTAGACGGAAAATCCTCGAGGGGTCATGGCTTGTAGTAAAAATCCATCTTTGACTGCTTAAGCCAGAAATTTACGTAAAAGAAACCACCAAGTAAATTCTGCATATTTCAAAGATTATAACTTCCATAAGTAAATGCTAATGCATAACTCAACTTGCTCTATGGATCCTTCTTAATCTGAACATTTTCTTCCTACATATACAGTTACCTATAATCCAAAACCATGGCAATTACAAGCATTAGCAAAGCAATGATTACTTTATTTCTAAAATGTGTACACTAATGATATACCATTACGAGCTGGTGTCAAACGTCAAGTGATGGGATTGGCATCCTAACAACTAACTGCAAAATATTGAGGTGTCCATTATGTACCAAGAATGAGAGCATACCATTACGTAATATCTAATATGTCTCACATGCGAAATAAGTTGTAGGAATGAACGTCCATTTACTACAACCCCTGGGCGTAAGGCAGAGGAAAGGGGGTCTGAGAGCTTGTCCCTCAAAAAGTTTCTTTGAACACGCCCTTTCTGCGCTAAGAAAACGCCCTTTTTCAGCACAAAGATTGGCCCTGCATACACGAAAGAGCTGTGCAGATGGAAGAGCAAAAGTGAAGGAGAGCAGGCAAAATGTCAAAAATAAGAGTACAGGACGAGAACATAACGGAAAATACAAACGCAAGATCTCCATTATCATTTAGAAATCTTCTATTAATTGATGTTTACTTGCAAAGACAGAAGACAAAGGAAGCTAGAGAGACGTCTTTTATAAGTTAAAGTACAATTGCAATCTAGAAGCATCATGTTCATTCCTTGTTCATTTCCTAATTTGCAAGTATTTGCAGTAAAAAATATAGTTGAAATTCAAAATTTTATACCTTGTTTGAAAAGTAGAGGCCAAGCAAATATCATGGGGGCCATGCCCCCTAGTCCCCCGTAGAACTGCTACTGATAAGGAACCACATTTTGAGAAAATTCTAATTCTTGTATTTGAAATAATAATCCGTTGGAACTACTAACAGTAAACAAATGCTCAGGAAAATAATTTGTACCTGGACAGCCCAAAATTTCTGTATAAAATTTCCATCGGGTAGCATTTCTTTCCATTTCCACACTAGTTACCATTGCCAATTCCTTCTCTTTCAGTTTCACTGCCAACGAAACTGCCCGACTCTGCCAATAGATCAACTTTCCAAAGCTGATGCTACTACGTAGTTTTCACATAAAACGCCTTTAATCTGTCAAGCACATATGTGTCGTCCGATTCCCTAACTGCAACGTCACTTTCTTTTGATGTCCCCTAGTATTCACCCATTTGAAACACAAGTCACTTTCAGAATAATCAAAAAATATATTTGCAGTTCTATTTCGACGTATTTATGCCTTTGCAATACCTCTGGCCCACCTTTAGGTCACAGGAATAGGTAAAATGTTGACCACTTACATAGTCAGACAGTGATTCAGTGTCTTTTTGCACTTGAAGACGTTTGCGTGACAGCAACTTCTGTCTTGAGAAAAGGTGAGAATGGCGAGTTTGATGAGAAAAAACTGGGAATATCAGCAGAAATACGCAAGTGAGAACAAAAACACTCGAGATCATGGGCTTTACGACATTCTCTACAACATATCAAATTTTATTTTTTTTTCCGAACTTCCCCTTAAAAGAAGAATATGAAGGTTGCCTTGGTAATTCTAAAATTATCTTTAAATCGCTTGTTGCTGTAGCTGTTCCCAACCATCTTCTACCCTAATTGCAATCTTGGAGAGCGTCTACGAGTTCTTTCAACCTGTCTGCTTGACAATGTATGGGCATGTAGAACCAGGTTCTATAGCATTGACACGCCTGTTCTCCACTGCTGAAAGATCTTATGCAGCAAGTGCATGGCAAAATACCTCCTTCAGCATCGTCTCTTTCACGTTTAGTGCGATTGAGTAACAAAATTTTGATAAAAAGGCAGCTTTTGATTTCTGACTTACAGTGATTGGGGCCAAATTCAAATACTCTGGTGGTACCAGGCCCCCCCTACAATGTCACAGTCGCAGTTCAATGCGACTTGCTTAACGTGCTTATGAATCAAAAAATTCTAAATTTACCTTTTTGTATTTTCTAATGCAACTTTTTGCTGTGATCATCATGCTACCAACTAAAGTATCATAACTCATGTGGACAAAAGTTATGAACCCTTAAACTTCGCTATGTTGGCAGTTCAAGTGCGAATTCTAGCTACTACGCATGACGTTATAGCGAGTACACAAACAAAATTTGAACGGTTGTTAGCATGGATTCCACTAGCAAGACCTGCAAACGTTCTTGGAGGACGGTACTGTGGGGCTAGTCTCCCGAACGGAATACGCTGCACAAATGGTCAGCATACAGAAGGGATATCCATTCATACGTTTCCACACAAAGAAAAAGACAGGAAAAGACACCAAGCTTGGGTGAAGTTTGTGCGAAGACATAGGCCAAAGTGAAGCAGCACTAACTCGTCCTGTCTTTGTTGTAACAATTTCAATTAGAGCTGCTTTATGAAGAATCGGGAAATCGCTTCCAAACTTGGAATGTAAAGGAAGCTAAAGCCAGATGCTGTTCCTTCCATTGATATATCGTTGGCGTACACAGCAGATACCATTGATAAGTCACTGACAGATAGAGCTAAAAGACATGTGAGAATTATTTATGTGTTTGTTCTTTAGACCCTGGTCATGTAATAACAATTAAAAACGTTGAGGAAAATGGGGCAGGGAGGTATATTGGGTTGGTTGATTGGAAATGGCCTACTAGTAAAGGAAAGTTTTAATACCATAGCAATATATCTCAATTCTTTTCATAGACTATCCATGACATGTGTTCAAAAATGGATGACACATTGGAAGAGGAAGAAATGTTCGCAAGCCCTAATACTGTTTGTACCGGATGTCCAGATTTGGAAAAGAAATTGTCTTCTATCGGAAAAAGATCATTTGGCTCAGAAGATCAAAGAGTAAATTAGAAAACATGTCAAGGAAGGTAAAATAACTACTGTAATACCTTTTACTAAGGGCTATTCTGAGAACGATTTGTATCAGGATGGGCTGGTATTGTTTCTTTGAAATATTTCAAATAAATTTTTATTTTTAATTTCTTATTCTTATATCATACTAAAAAGTTGATCTAAGGAAATTTTTGCACACAAGAATGATGCCGAAGCTTTCCACTAGCAAATGGACATGAAAGATACATTCCTTGTTAGCCTGAGGAGAATTGACAGCCTTGACATTTTCTCTTTGATTTTCTTTGATTTTCTTTATTGAGTTGCTTCTATCGAAACTAGATACTGTGCTAATTCTGTCTATTTACAAACGTTTATAAAATTCTTTCCATAAAAGACATTATTATGTAAGAGAGTCCACCTTAGTTGTAACATTTTGCTCTCAATAAATAAAAACATCCATTGTTGTCTAATGTATTGTCTTTCTATGTATTTCCAGATGGCCAACACACTAATAGTTTAAGAACAAATTAAAGACAATTTAGCCTCACAATTTTTAGAACAATTAATAGCAGCTAGCCTTAGCCCCAAAGTTACTGTTTTATATAAAAAGAGGGTAATTTCCATAACACGTTGTATCAGAGTAAATGCCATAATACTTTCAACTTCATTTTCCATTGCAAATGCCAATTCTTACATGTATAGGAGATTAGTGAAGGTGATTGATATTTTGATGAAGATGTTAATATTGATGATACTTGTAATATTGAAAATGATTATGATGATGACTGAATAAACTTGCAAGTAAAATTTATTGTAAGATATTGATAATTAAAATATCTCAGACAGTGAATAATATGTTGGCCATTTAAGCAAAGCATAGTTGTGATATCAGAATTAACTGATTTTAAGATATGTTGCAGTTTTCAGCTTCCTAAGTGTATTGGGTGCTAACATAAGTGAATGTGTTTGGATAATGTGAATGAATAAAAATGCAGGGTATGCTTATATTCAATGTCCATTGCAAATGCAATACTAGTGCCAAGTTGCACTTTCAATCTCATAGTATTGACGCAAAGATACGGAAGCAATCAATGAGCCAAAGTTTTTTGTGTTCTACGGTATGCTACTAGCAGTATTCAAAATTTTCTGCTTTGTGTGCAAGTAGCCAAATACTTATGTTGCTATAGCAATAAATGGGACCATGGTTTCTGTTGCTCAGAACTGTAGATCTTGTGGACCAGCGAAGAAATTTAAATGAATGAGGCAGCCATTGGTAATTGGGAAGCATCCAACTGGCAGTTTATTGCTGAGCATTGGGATTATCATTTCTGGAGTTAAAATAAGTCAAACGTTACCGCTGTTTAAACATATGGGCTTGTCTACTATTTCGCTACGGACATATTTTGTGTTGCAAAATAAGTTTCTGTTCCTGTCAATTATGAAGTGCTGGAGAGAATTGGAGGCACATGTTTTCATGAAATACAAGACTCTGAAAATTGTGATACCTGGAGTGATGAGAGAAGGTATGATTCTATAAGGCACTGTGCTTTATATGGAACATATACCATGTTCCATGTTGGCACTGGCAAGCTTGTAAACTTTGAAATTCTACAGGCATTAATTTTGTTTACCTACACCCTTCTCTTTACAATATATTCACATGCAGAAACACAAGTAGATGCCAATGTTCATGATTTAACCATTTCATGTTTCACTTTATCACCCTAGGGCACTTATGGCATGGTTTTTACTATTCAATTATGGAAACTTGCATGCAAATGGAATTGAAATTTAACTGTACATAATTACCTCTCATCAGGCAAATCAGTCGGGTAGCAGTACTGCAATGGAGCTAGATGGTGGAACGAAGTGATTTACTTTCATAAAGGATAAGGGCTTCAATATCTCAACCATTATCAGTGGTTGCCACCTTAGTCTAGGAAAGTGGATTAGAGAAATCCAGTCCTGACAGCATCTAATCGACATATGGCATGTTAGCAGAAGCCTTACCAAAAAGTTAGCAAAAGCCAGTAAAGAGAAAGATTGAGGAATAATCGGGGAGTGGATAACTGGGATTCGAATTCATCTATACTGGTGTGCTTTGTCAACAACTCAAGGGTTTGGTGAAATGATCCTTGCAGAGTGGATGTCTCTTCTTTGACATATAGTTGACAAGCATCTTGATTATCCAAATCCAATATTCCCTAATTGTGCACATGGAGTATTGATTCGGGCCATAAGCAGAAAGAACAGTAAGTAAAGACTCAGGCTGTAAGCAGAAAGAACAAGCAGAAGTAGGGGACATGCCCCGTTTGGTAAGGTTTGTTCGATTAGGAAGGGAGTTGCTTATATATCGAATGGAAAAATTGAATATACTCTTCGGTAAGTGCCTTTGAGCTGTCGAACAGAGAGGGATGACTTTGGAAAAGGACTTCTCGATCACATTGGAGAAGATGGTGTATAAGTCTATCCTCGTGAACATTCTGGATGGCTTTCAACACGTCATTTGTGTTTCTATATGTATCATATTGGACATTAGTATGCGAGGATGTAGACTTCCACAATGCCTGTATGTCTTTATTTTGAGATGTTTTAAGTGCATTTCTTAATACAGCTTGGCATTGTATAAACTTAGTAGAGGGCAATCGAATGTTTAAGCCAAATTTGTTATACGGTAGAAAAATATTGCTGAGAGTAGCGGAGACAGGAAGCTTAAGCCACTTTCGAAGATATTTGGCAACATTATTGTCTAAGTGCTCGCAGACCCAAGTTTTAGGTAGGTTTGCAACTATAAAATGCCAGGAGAGTTTGGAAAGCAAGTATTTGTTATAAGGCAAAAGTATGTATATATATATATATATATATATATATATATATATATATATATATATATATATATATATATATATATATATATATATATATATATATATATATATATATATATATACAGAAATATACAAAAATGCATTGGATGATGTGGCCTTGATATTGAGAAAAATTTTTAATTGTTTTTCAATTAATATTTTGACACGGACACCCTTTTAGTAAGATTTAGAAGGAAAAAGAACAATAAAAGACATATAGCTACAGTAACCGAAAAAATGGAAGGTAAATAGAATAAAATTGTTGCTCTACCAAGCTCTTCCAAGATACTTTCTAAATATCTATTTGAATCGAGCTAGTGACTCTTGCTCTGGACGATACAAGGAATATCATTCCACTTATTGACACCCAAAAAGTAAAAACTTCTCTTTGCCTATTCTAGCCTAGTTTAGGAATTTGCATTTCTCTATGAGTTCTCATTCCATACTAAGAAATCATGGATCTTTCAGCAAATTTAAGACGAAGATTATCAGGACATAGACCATGTAGAATTTTATAAGTCATGACTCCTTGATCGAAGGAGATTAACAGCAGCCAGCCAATTACAGTTCCATCCATCTTTGTATTTGGCATTTTCTATTAGCTTCTTGGTCCTTTTTTGTAATCTCTGCAATTTGGGTAGTTTGGTGTTGGAAAGAGCATTCCAAACAATATTGCCATAGCAATGTTGGCTTTCAAAGAGGGGTTAGTACACTTGCTCAAGCTTTCGTTGAGGAAGGAAGTATTTTAACTTTCTCAAGGAAGTAAGGTCCCCTTTGAGCTTGCACTTGACAGTTTTATATTGCTCTTCTCAATTTAGGCTTTCGTCGATGTTAATCCCCAAATATTTTATCTTCTTAACCCTTTTGATAACATCATTATTGAGGAAAAAGTTTGGTAATTCATCGCCTACCATATTTACTTTTCTTCTGCGGCCGATAACCATAAAATCACTCTTACTTGCATTCAAATTAAGTTTGTTTATTCTCATCCAGTTCAATATATTTTCCAGTTCGTTTTTCAAATCTGTTATTAGGTCATTATGGTATTCTCGCTTAAGCATTTCAAGCTGGGACAGGCTGTTACCTGAAAGGTGACTTTCATACTTTAATTAACGATTATTTCTACCGTATGTTTGACTAAAAGGTGGGCTGTTTTGCTTGTTCTTTATCGTTGATCTTTATGGTATTTGCCATCACAGCATATTTTTACAATATGACATAGGCACTCAGTCTTTTAAATGTCTATTTCAGTCAAATTTATAATCAATAGAAATATGGAATTTTTATCACTACTGTGAATTAGCTTAGATATTGCTCTCAAAAAGCTGGAGTTTCGTCCTGAATCACAACCAATAAAAATTATGTTTTGCCAGGACTTCTACTGATGGAAGCTGTTTATAATAAAGTATTTTACAAGCCTTCTCTCAACTGAGAAGACATCTAACTTCCTTCAAAGCTTTTCAAGCTGCTAATGCCTTTGAAGTAACTGATCTCCATGAATCCAACGCAAAAAATATATTTGGACTATGTGAAATGAGGCCTTAGAGAATTGGGAAAACAGGAATAACAAATCCTGCCAGTATTGTTTACCAAGCTATTTCAAACTACTCATTACTAGCATAGCAGAAAAGTAGACATACTAAAAATGTCCTTTCCAATGAGTAGATGGAGTGCCAAATTAGTGGAATCTATAGAGGAACCAATTTATTCCATCAATGCATTAGCTGTTGACTAACAATGATCATCTGCTGTTCATCTGCTACCAACACCAGATCCTTATGACATTGGCCTCTTTTGATAAAGTTGAAAAATCTAGCTGATTGTGGTGTCTGTGACCTTCTAAGACATTTTAGGAAACCTGGAGATGAATGTAAGTTTCCATCCTATTCTGTATATATGGATAAGTATAGAGAACTTGATTTATACTGTTTGCCAGCATTTTATTGGCTTGCCTACTCTGGTACCCTGATAGTTTAGACGATACTTTCTGTATTGCATATGTTATATTTTTAAGTAGAGGTATTGGTACAAATACAAAATGTTAGATATGTTGGTGAAGAACCCAATTGTTGATTGATCTACAGCTCTAAGAAATTTCAATTATCATCAGTGCAAATATGATGTCCATATAGCCTCTCTCTTAACTATGCAAATCTTTGTCTCTATTTAGAAAATAAAATTAAGCACAATAGTCAGACTAAAGATGAACTGCTTGAGAATACAGTTTCTAAGAGTAGCTAAAAACCCTCGATTATTAAGTACATCCTGCTCTGTAGAAGGCATATTCTACTTTTTAGTAGTCACAGGTATGCTTGTGGATACAAATACTGTGGCAACTTTCAAGCACTACTTGATTTTAGAGTTGATAGTTGTGATAATGAAAATAAGCAGAAATTCCATACTACTTCAAGGAATGCAACCTATAGATTCAAAAAAGTTCAAAATGACTTGATTTCTTGCTGTGCTGAAGCTCCAATTCAAGAAATCTTTCAAGAAGTAAGGGCAGATGAATTAAGGAGTTCTCAAGCAGAGAGCAAATACCAGTAATTTCAAGCAATGCTGATACTCTCTTGTGCTAAATTATAGGGTGGACTACATAGCATTTTTGAAATTTTTCACCCCTATAACACTTTATAATGACCCCCTTTGATCAGAATGTGGGCATAATTATCATCAGATCATACTCAAGGGGGTAAGTAACAAAGTGATCTTGCAAACTTTGAGCAGAGTGGAAAAACTAAAGAAAAAGTTTCCAAAATATTTCGCATTCAATGGAGAGGGACTAGGATCCCCAAAATACCGTATGAGTTTCATAGCACCAAGTATTAAGGGGGTGGCCACACACTTTATGAAGTGCCACACCCAGTGCGACAGTCACGTTTCAACCTGGGTCTGCCCCTGTTTTGATTAGTCTACAGCTCTAAAAATTGTAAATGATCATCAGTGCTAATACGGTATCCATATAACCTCTCTCTTAGCTATGCATATCTTTGTGTCTAGGTTGGAAAATGAAAGTAATCCCATTAGTCAATCTCAAGATCAACTGCTTGAGAATAAATTTGCTAAGATTAGTGAAAAACCCTCCTTTATTAAATATATCAAGCTCTGTGGCAGGCATAGTCTAGTCTACTACTTACAGGCCACAGATAGATTGTGGCTGCAAACACTGCAGCAACATTCAAGCATTACTTGAATTTAGAGTTAAGAGTTGTAATAAGGTACTGAAAAAGCACGTCCATACTGCTTTAGAATGGACCTATATTCGACATGGCGATGGCCGCACGTGTTTTCGTTACGCTCTTAGTTTGTTTTTTCGCATTGGATTTCCGCGAAATTCGACTTGATGAAAGTTCAGAGGGAACAGTTATCGATAGATTTATAATCCACAATGGCTATTATGGAAGAACAGTTCTTTGGGGAAAGGCATGGAGAAAGGCAAATTTTTCGAAATCAGCACGGAAACGATCTCATCGAAGAGCAATCTATTCTTTTAGACATCATGGTATGGGCCCGTTCTTTACATTAATACTTTGTGGAGACGTGGAATTGAACCCCGGCCCAACAAATCAGCAAAAGAATAACAAGCCCGCAAAGC
>OLMO02000252.1:5581691-5658583 GCA_900291935.2 Cassiopea xamachana
TCTATATCTTTCTATCTGTATATTTCCATATTTCCATAGTGGCTGGTATGCTGCCATCAATACTAAGTCTCCTATTCTCACGCTAATCACCCTGTCTCCCCATTCTTTGATTTCCCCTTCTCTTTGCCATCTTATTGCCCATTCTCTACTTAACATAATTGCTGCTTTTTTCCCATGGACTATAATCGTTTGCCGTTTTCCTTCTCCTAAATGGATTACTCCTTCATTATCAGCTACTATCTCACTTATCAATACAATTCTCCACTTCCTTATCATGCACCAGTTTGCTACTTCTCTCAGTCTCCTTCTATTACTTGGTCTCATGCTTAGCTTTTGTTGATTCCAAGTGATAATCCTGACTTCCTTTTCCGCTTTTGCTTCCGTAAGTAATTCCGCTTGCTTCCACTCCCTCAGTCTGACCCGTCTCCTTTCCTGTCCTCCCTCCTCTTTTCTGTGGTCCATACTGTTTTTCCTCTCCTTGTCTTCACCGGCCCCCTTCTATTTCCTAACTCCTTTTTTGTCTTTTCCTCCTCCTCTCTGATTCCGGGTTCTCGTTGACATCATTCTCCATCGTCTCAATTTAGGCCGTCTCACAACTGTGATGGATATTTTGTTATTGCTGTTTCCCCACGTCCTCATCCAGAGACCATGCTGGTAACATGTCCTCTTTCTTCTGTAGAGTGAGGGGAAATGGTTTGGCCAGTTTGTATTTGCACAACCAGTGCTGGTGTGCAGTCTTTCCTTGCCGCCCCTTAAAGGCCACCGAACCATGGGCAAGGCATCATCATCATCATCAACATCATCTGTCTGTCTGTCTGTCTTTTCCATTTCGCCCCCGAAGGGGGCCTAGGACTGACCCTGGGTCAGTTTTCGCCAGCAATTTGTTTAAAAGAGGTGATCGAGTCGGCTACACTCAATCCCCTCTGTAACCCCAACAGTTACTAGGCAGAGCTGTAGCGTGAGCCATTGAGTCTGCTTTTCACTGAATGGGGCCTGGTTGGACAGTTTGCCACAAGTCATCAACATCTGCCCTAGTTCTGAATCTCTGCGATATAATTCACTATCAACTTAAGGGCAGCTGTTTCTCTGTGCCCGCTTGCCACCACGTGGAGGTCTCCAACCATGGGCTAGCCATCAACATCATCATCATCATCATCATCATCATCATCATCATCATCATCATCATCATCATCATCATTATTATTCTCATCATCATCTTCTTCTTCTTCCAAGCTAATACAGCATAGCTTCCCTACCTGCAAGGGTTTCCAGGTACCAGTAGATACCAGAAATATTTTAAAGTTCATTATTCTTGCTTATGTCTTGCCATATTGCTCTTGACTATCCTTTTATGGTAAATACTGCACTCCTTCTCCCTTTTGTCACCCAGTTTGTCTTTGTAACTATGACCTGTTTGAACTTCATTGCATTGTGAACACTGCTTCTTGTGTTGAGCCATATTGGAGATGCTTAAAGTTCAGAAGCAGTAAGGGCATGTGCCTCTTGGTATCCCTTGACAGAACTCTTCATGATTTTGCTTTACCCCCTGACTACTGAAGGATTCGCCGCACTTGTAACAGTCGAATTCCACTATTTTCTCTCTGTGAGCCATCCGTTGATGAGCTTTTAATCCTGCTTTTGTCTTGCACAACCTCCCACAGTGTTCCCAATCACATTGCAGTGACTCTCTAATTGAATTAATCTTCTTATTTCTTGTGATGTTCTCCACCTCTTGCTCATTACCTCTATGCTTTCTTGCCATTTGTTCTTCCCACTCTCTTATTTGTTCCATTCTTATCTTTATCTGATTCTTCCACCTATTTCTGTCTCTAGCATGCATTTCTATATTATCTGGGTCAAGGCCTGCCTCACGCACTAACTTTCTCCAGTAATGTATGGTAGTCTGCTTTCCTGTTCTCCTTCCCTCCCTTCTATACCAGCCTAAGCATACCTTCTTTGTTAACCTATCATTTGACATTCTCAAAACATGTCCCATTCTTTGCAAACTCCTTCTCTCAATTTTGGCTCTTAATGACTCAATCCCCAAAAGTTTTCTAATTCCAAACATATTCACTTTTTCTGTTTCCATCTGTATTCTTACTGGTCCCTTGTTTTTCTTAGACCATATATATCTATAAGCCTCATCCACCACTCTCTGAAGTTTATTTATTTCAGCAATATTCCAAGGTCTTACTGTGCAGTCAAAAAGTACTGAGGATTCCACGATAACTTCTACAACTCTTGCTTGGTTAATTGTGCTCATTTTTGTCTTCCATAATTGTTTCTTTACTTTCCATACACCTTGCTTAGCTCTCTTCAGCCTTTCCTGATTGTCCTTCTTTCTGCCAACAAATGAACCCAACATCCTGATAGACTCACTCTCACTTTCACCAAAAAATAAATGTTCCTCTTTGTCTGGGTGACACTTTTCTTCAAACATGTTCATAACTTCCATAACACTGTTTCTACCTATGAATATCTCTTCGTTTGTCCCAAGTATAGTAGTATCATCAGCAAATAATGACTCAACTATTTCTAGCTTCTCATTTTCAAAACTATTCATGGCTTTTGTCTGTGATTTTGGGGGGAATGAGTAACCTGGCTTCCAAGTCCATGGTATTCCAATGCTCATATTATTCCCCTCTGCCTGATTTCTCCTCTCTTTTTCAGCTAATTTCATCACACATGTATGATAGATGTTAAATAATATAGGAGAAGTAGCACACACTTCTCTCAATCCTCTCTGGGGTTCCCATGCTTCACTCACTGATGTTCTTCCTTTTACTTTGTACTCGGTTCTTTCATGCAGATTTTGCAGAGTTTTTAGCATTACATCCTTCATTCCTAGTTTCCTCAACACATGCCATAGGATATTTCTATTTACCCTTGGGTATGCTTTAGTAATGTCCATCAAGACAGCAACAGGGTGGTCTCTGTCTGTTTCTTGTCTAACTGACACTACTCCAACCACTCTCTCAACCTCTTCATTTACTCTAATAATCACCTGTGATGCATCTGCAGTTGATCTTCCAGTTCTGAAGCCACATTGTGTGTCTTCCATGTACTTTATGTCTTCTATCCATTGTCTCACTCTGGTTGCCATGATCCTTGCTAAAATCCTACTAGCCATTGATAACAAACAAACTCCTCTATAATTATTCAACTCACTCCTAGATCCTTTCTTATGTAAAGGTATCATTAGCCCAGTTTTCACTACTCTTTCCCAGCTCTCTGCATCACTAGTGTGCATTCTTTGTATTATCTCAAGTACACAGGTCAAGGTTTTATCACCTGCATTTCTCAATGTCTTAATCATGATTCCATCTTCCCCTGGGGCCCCATTATGTATTAGCTTGATCTCTCTGTCAAATTCATTTTTGGATATTTCTTGCTCCATCAGATCTGCTCTTTTTAGGTATTCTTCATCTTCAATCTTGGGAATATTATGTTTTAGCTCATCAATTTCCTCTACTGTTCTTTCAAACCTATCCTTTGACACTTGTTCAAAATGAGCCTTATATTCATTAGGTGTAAAGAACTCCTCTCTCATGACTTCCTTGTTAACATCTCTTACACCAATATCTCTCAAAATTTTATACATTTCTTTACAGTCATATTTCTTCTCTGCTGCTTTGCACTCATCAATTTTCCTCTCCCACCACTCATTTTCCCATTGATTCTTAGACTCCTTAAACCTTTTCCTCAATTTCCTTCTTTTGTAAATTAATCTCTCTTTTTCATTGGCATTCCCTACTATTGCACTTTTTCTTGAGTATTCCATAATACTTTTTTTGTATTGTGCTATCTCTTCCTCATGCCCATTAAAACATGGATTCAGGCCCTCTTTCTTATTAAATCCTACCACTTGTTGCCCTGTTTCTTGTATCATCTTAGCCAAGCATTCCCAGGTAATTCCATTTCCTAACTTTTCTTTACTACTTAGCTTTCTATTCATCTCATTTTGAAAATTCATTCTTACTTCCTCACAATCCAATTTTCCCCAATCAATCCCTTTTCCCTCCTTTCTGGGTTGCTGATTTTGCATTTTTGACCTGTTATTTGCTATTGTCATTGTTTTAGGTTTGTGGTCAGATAGGCTAAATTCACTATCTGTTCTTACATTTCTGATCAATTTAATTCTCTCCTCCCTAGTCGTTACAAAGCCATCTATTTCATGCCATATTTTATATCTCTTGTTGTACCATGTACCTCTATTGGGGTGATCAAAGAATGAGTTCACCCAGCATAGATTGTTAATCTCCATCCAATGTATCAAATCCTCCCCGGCTGCATTTGTTCTTCCTAATCTATATCTTCCACATGTGTGAGTCTCCACCCTTGAAACTCTCCCTCCTACCTGTGAGTTGAAATCACCACCAATTATCAGCCACTCATTTTTCCTTTTCAATATCAGTTGCTCTTCTAGATCTTCTCTGTATTTCCTCATCTCACCCTCATTCTTTCCCCAGATTGGTTGATAACATGCCACCAATCTGTGTTTTCCTACTTTCACAGCTACAACCCTATCTGATATCCATTTTTGGCACCCTTGCTTTTCCCAATCTTCAGCCCAATCATCCCTAAGAAATATTGCTGTTTTTCTTCCATACACGACCACTCCAAACAGTTCCCTTGATTTTATCCACAATATACCCTGCTCCCTACTTGTAATTTCAGACAAGAATACAATTTTAACTGATGTCTTCTGAATATATCTCAATATTTCTACAAACCTGCAGCCTCTGGGAAAGTCGATACTCGCTTTGTGCACATTCCATGTCATCAACTTAATCTTACCTTTCATCTTGTCAACACGTTCTTTCGTTGTTTTGACTATCTTTTCCTGTCTCTTCCTCTTCCTACAAACTCTTTGTCTCTTTCTTTCTTCCGCTAGACTTGGTCCTGGGTTCAGTTCAATGTCATTTTTTAGTTTTAACTTTATTCTAGTATCTACATGTCTCCTGGATTCCCAGGATATCGCCTTCAATTTTTTAACGAAGCCCCTGGGGCTGGCTAGACCCGCAATGGCTTCCCACCGTGTTGCAGCTAAGTAAGAATAGCCCACGCTTTCTTCCATTGCTCTAGGCACAGTGGTCAGCAATACATTTGTTTCCATTTCCATGAAATGGTCTTCGCTCACCACCATGAGAAGGTTGTACTGCCATGACTAGCCCTCATCATCATCATCATCCACCTCCTCCTCCTCATCATCATCATCAGCATCCTCCTCTTCCTCATCATCATCATCGTCCTCACCATCATCATCATCATCATCCTCCTCCTCCTCCTCCTCCTCCTCCTCATCATCATCATCATCTTCTTCTTCTTCTTCCTCTGTTGTCGCCGTCAGGCATGAGGTTTGCAGTTCATTGTGTCACTGATCCGAGGCCACGCAGGCTTTCGATTTTTGGTGTCTTGCTAAATTCGTAGCTGTAACATTTGCTCCGCAATATGTGCACATCGTTCTCTTTGCTATGTATTTTCTTGCATTCTGTAGATTAGTTTGATCTGATCTCCCCCCTTGTGCCGCTCTTTCTTCTTGCATGTTATTCCTCTGTTCACAACTCCTTACATGTCTCGCATAATTCGTCCTTCCAACCAAGTTATTACCTATTCTGCATTCTTTCCTATCTCCTTCCAATTTTCCACCTTTACATGCTTTGGAGTGGTTTTTCAATGCCGCCTCTTGTCTGAACTCACTATTGCACTTCTGGCATCTAAAAGTTGTAGCATTTTCCATTGTTCTGTGAAGTCTTTTCTGATGGATGACCAGTCCAGCTTTAGTTCTGAACGTTCTGCCACATCCTTCGTATTTGCATTTGTTGTCATTCTGTGCTTCATACTGTGATCTTCTTTCGATATGTTCTTCATTTTCATGTCTTATATACTGATGCCCCTGTTGTTTTTCAAATTGTTCTATATGTCTCATTCTGTCTTTGACTATATTTTTCCATTTTGCTCTATCCATCGCTATTCTTTCTACTTCATGGGCCTCTATATTTGCTTCCTTCAATATTCTGTGCCAATACGTAAGCGTCGTAATCTTTCTTTTCCTTGGTTTTCTCCCCGTCTCCATTCTTCTAATCCAACCCATCGTCGCTTGTTTTACTAATCTTTCATCTGACATTCTTGCAATGTGACCAATTCTTACTAAGTGGCTCTTCTCTATTTTGCTTCTGATTGTCTTCACACCTAGCTCGTTTCTCACATCTTGCATATTCATGCAATTTCTCTCCATCTGTCTCAAAGGTTCCTCCTTCTTGTTACTCCATATGTATCTATATCTCTTGTCTATCCAGCTTTGAAATCTTTTTGTCTCCGATTTTGAAAAAGGTCTTACAGCAGAATTGAACAAAACGGTGCTTTCCACGCAGGTTTCCACTACTTTAGCTTGTGTCTTCTTGCTGGGCTTACATTTCATAAATCTCTTCTTTATTTGCATCCATGTTCTTGCTGCTCTCTTTATTCGTATGTTAGTATCGTGTTCATTTCCCATATATGTTCCTAACATTCGGATTTCCTCACTGTCTCTTTCTCCGAATTCCATTTTCTCTTCCTTTGATTCATTGGTTCTCTCTTCAAACTCCCCCATGACTTTCTCGATTATTTGCTTGCTTTCTTCTATTTCGTCGCTCATTCCAATGATAGTGGTGTCATCCGCAAACAAAGACATTGTTAGTGTTGTATTCTTGGCTTCTGAGTTGAACGTGTTCTTTACATTCTTCGGTGGAAGTGAATGACCCGGCATGAACGACCACTCAATGCCTACTTTTTTCTTTCTTTTCTCTGCTTCACGTGCTCTTTCCTTTTCTGCGACTCGAATAACCGCCTGATGGAATATGTTAAAAATCACCGGGGACGTCGCACATCCCTCTCGTAATCCTCTCTCTGGGATGAACTCCGTACTGTCTCTTTCTTCCCCCCTGACTCTGTATGATGTAAATTCGTGTAGGTCCTTCAGCTTGTCAATTACTTTGCTTGGTAGTCTATATTTCTCCAGTATGGCCCATAATATTGGTCGACTTACTCGTGGGTATGCTTTTTTAAGATCTAGAAGTATAGCCATCTCTTTTCTTTCCTCCCTTTCATTGTTCTCATTGTTTATGACTTCCATATTTCTAACTACTTTCACATCTTCTTGGATTCTTACAAAGATTTATGTTGCATCAGCCGTCGATCTTCCTTGTCTAAAACCTGCTTGATTCTCGTCTAGTGCTCCAGTAGCTTCTGCCCAATTTCGGAGCCTTGTCACCAAAATTCTCGCTAAAATTCTGCTCATGATAGGCAGTAAGCACACTCCTCTGAAATTATTCATATCTTTTTATCCCCTTTCTTATGTAATGGGGTAATTATTCCAACTTTTTGTCCATCATTCCATCTGTGTGTGGGGTTTTCCCACAACCACTGGATCTTTCTATACACACTTTTTCTGATCTCATCTCCTGCTTCTCTGATGTACCTCAATCGTATCTCATCCTCTCCTGGTGCTGCATCCTACATCTTCGCTATTTCAGTCTTTATTTCTTCAAAACTCGGATTCTGTACAATTAATTCGTTGTTTCTCTCCAACGTCTCTTCCTCCACCGTCAGTTCCTCTACCTTTTCAATTGTCATTAATATCTGGTCTGGACTATTTTCATATCGCTCATGAGTGATTTTTTCGCGATGACCTTTAAATTCCTCCTAGGTGAAAAGCATTATGGTCTTGCTGTTGTTGTACTCTCCTCTCCTTTGCAGCCTTTGCAGTATGTTGTACATCCTCCCAATTTTTCCCATTTGACATGCTTGTTGACACTCTTCTGCTAATTGATTCCACCAATTTTCCTCCCATTGTCTTAACTCTCTTTTGTAGTTTGCTCTTTTCTCTGTCTGTCTTGCTTTGGCTATAGCATACTCCTGGTTTGTTCTGTCTCTTGTCTGCCGTATCACTCGATTTCTCTCTCTTAATGCTTCACGTATCTCTGCTTTTAGTTCCATTGCTTCTTTCTCGTGTTGGTTCATCCATGGGTTTGTTTGTTTCTCTCGTTTACCACATACTTCCTCCGCAGTGGCTCTAACTATTTTGCTCACTGCTTGCCATTCTAGGTCTTCTGTGTTCACGCCCCTTTTTGTTGCTTCTTGATTGGCTCTTTCTTCTATCCTCTTTCTGTACTGCTCTGCTATTTCTCGATTCATCATTTTCTCCTAATTTATATTTCCTCTTTTCTTTTGTTTTCTCTCATTTGATCGTCTCGGTGTTTTCATTTTTAGCTTCATTTCTACGATCTTGTGGTCGGATAGCATTTCGTTATGTTTGATTTTCAGAGCTTTTACAATTCTATGTCTGTCCTCTTCTCTTTTTATGAATCCATCAATCTCATACCATGTTTTACTGGCACGATTGAATCATGTGCCTCTTTTCTTCATATAGAAAAATGAATTAACCCAACATAATCCGTGCTCAGTGAGCCATTCAATTTGATCTTCTCCTTGTGGGTTTGTTCTCCTGAACCCATATCTTCCCACTGTGTTGGATTTGTCATACGTTCCTATATTTCTACCAATCTGTGCATTAATATCCCCCCCAATCACAATGATTTGCTTTGATGTACCCCCGTGTATCACTCGTTCTAGCTCTCTCCTCACCTCTTGTATCTTTTGTTCATATTGTGCACTCCCCCTGACTGGTTGATATACCGATGACAGGATTGAATCTCTGAATTCCACTGTTGTTACTCTGTCTGCGGGGTACCACTTTCTTCCTTCCGCTTCCCATTTTCTATACCATTTCCCTCTCATTAATACTCCTGTTTTCGTAGAATGTAGAAGGTACCTACTTTCCCCATCTATCTCAAATTTCTTAATGCCATGGCTAAAGGTATTTAGCTCAGTTATAAAGGTTATATCTATTCCACTCCGCTTGCATAGTTTGACTATTTCTCCAAACCTTCCTCCGTGTATATTGGCCCTCTGCACATTCCACGTTGCGATTGTTTTGTTTCCTTTCACCCATTCTTTCTGTAATTTTCTTATTTTACTAGTTCTCCTTCTTGCTCTTCTCCTCTTTCTTCTGGCATTTCTTGCTTGTCTCTGGGCTTGACTTGCTGGCCCTGGATTTTTCTCCACATCTGTTTCCAATTTATCTTTCAAAAGAGCGCTCAAATCTCTCGGGTCAGTGACACAATGCACCGCATTGTAGGCCGTCGACAGTTTTAGGGAGCTCCAGCCATTGGCAAGGTGACTGTCCCTCCGTTGAGATCCCCATTCCACGAGATCAAACGGTTGATACCGGTTTGGCAATCGCTTCTCTGAGGCCCCCTTCGACTTCCTTTTGTCAGGGTTTCCCCTGTCCACTCGGCACCCAACGGGAAGGTATGAAGTCATGACCGAGCCATCATCATCATCATCATCATCATCATCATCATCATCATCATCGTCATCGTCGTCGTCGTCGTCTTTGTCGTCGTCGTCTTTGTTGTCGTCGTCGTCTTTGTCATCGTCGTCGTCGGCTTTGTCGTCGTCATTGTTATCATCATTATTATCATTTAGCATCCCTAATTTCCCATTTGCAGTGGGGTTGGATGGGTGATCACTGCCTTCCAGAACTGGGAATCTTGTGCCATGTGTTCCTCTATCCTCAAGGTGTTTATATCCTCTATTAAACATGCTCTCCACTTTCTCTTGGGCCTTCCTACTGGCTCTATGCCATCAGTCTTTACTTCCTCCACTTCCTTCAACAAACTGCCTCCTGCCCGTTTTACATGTTCAAACCATCTTAATTTTCATTGCCTCAGTTTAACAGAGAGGTACTCCACTCCTCACCTCCATACTAGACTTCCCATCCTGCCAACTCGCACCTGCCATGTACCTCAGCATTTTGCGTTCACGTCTTTGTAGGACATTCAACATTCTGTCTGTTAGAGCCCATGTTTCTGTTCCATAAAAAAGAACAGATCTCACACAAGCTTCATAAACCCTTCCTTTGGTCTTCAGGTCTATGCTATGATTTATCACTAGGCTTGCAACCTTTCGCCATCTTCCCCATGCAACTGCAACTCTTGCTCTTCCTGATCTTTCTACACCTGCCTCACAGTCCAATATATCTCCTAAGTAGCAGTACTGTTCTTGCTCCTTCAGCACACCATCATTTACCTCTATTCTAATATGTCCCTCTTCCCTTCCATCACTTCCATCCCCGTCGTCTTGCTCACATCTTGGACGCAAAATTTTGTACTCCCATGATATTCCTCAACCCTGAGCAACGTTGGTGACACCATTTCTTAAAGACAATACAAAACTCTGAATTTGCTCCCATTCTCCTTCCATAGTATCCACATGGCCCTCTTCCTGATAGAGTTCTCTCCTTTGCTTTCTTCCCAGTCACCATTAATTTTGTTTTATCCATGTTTATTTTCAATCCTCTTGGTTCCATTTCATTCTTCCATCTGTTAAACTTGGCAATGACTTCGTCTTTCGCCAAATTATCAGCATAAAGTAGTCCCAATGGTTCAACTCCTCATGCCATTTTTGTAGCCTCCTCCATCACTGTGATAAAAAGCAGTGGACTAAGGCCAGATCCCAGGTGTAACCCCATTCTTTTATCAAAGTCACGTGATGTTCCCACCATTATTTTCACCCTTGATCTTGACCCTGCACACAGAGACATATGTTATCTATGTTTATTTTCAATCCCCTTTGTTCCATTTCATCCTTCCATCTGTTAAACTTCTCAGTGACTTCGTCTGTTGATTCTGATGTCAACAGCAAATAATCAGCATACAGTAGTTCCCATAGTCCTCCTCCATCACTATGATAAAAAGCAGTAGACCCTTACTCTTTTATCAAAGTCACGTGATGTTCCCACCATTATTTTCGCCCGTGATCTTGACCCTGCACACAGAGACATGCCTGCATTCACAAGCTTTTCTGGTACTTTTTGCCCTCCTTAGGGCCCACCTAATAGCTCTCCTTGGAACTCTGCCAAATACCATCTCCATGTCAAGAAAGATATGAAATAACTTTTCTTCTTTTCATTAAACTTCTCCAGTATTTGTCTCCTCTTGAAAATTGCATCTATTGTTGATCTTCCTGAGCAAAATCCAAACGGTCTATCATCCACTTGTATCAATTTCCTTAGCCTCTCCTCCAATACCTCTCCAATCAGCTTAATTCCGTGTTCGAATAGCCTCATTCATCTTTACTTTCCACAGTCCTAGACATCACCTTTTCCTTTATAGATTGGCACAGGTACATTATTTTTCCACTCTTCAGGAATTTTTCCATTTTCAATCATGTCTCTAAATATCCTCGTTAACTCCCCTATAATACCAGCCTTCTTTATTAAGTCACTACTTAGCCCTGTTGGACTTGATGATTTTCCACTTTTCATCCCAATTAATGCTCTGTTCACATCTTCCTCTGAAATTTCTTCTATGGGGCCTTGGACCATATCAGTTTCTTCCAATTCATGTTCATTCTCCTCATTTAGCAAGGTCACAAAATAGCTTCTCCACCTCTGAAGTATATTTTCCTTCGCTGTCTGTATACTTCCTCTCTCATCCTTTACATATTTTGCTCCAGTTATCTCTTGTCTCTCCTTCCCCATTTGTTTTGCAATTTTAAATATTTGCTTGAGCTTCCTGCTACTAGTTTGTATTTCATTTCACTTTCCCATGCATCCTTTTTGCCCTGCCTAGCTACTGTTATATCTGCTTTGCCTTCTCCTTATATTCATTCTTATCCTCATTACTCTGTATTTTTTGCCATCTTTTATATGTATGCCCTTTTCTTCTCCTGCACTGCACTCTGTACAGTTTTATTCCACCACCATGTTTCTCGTTCTTTTATACGGCATCCTGTAGTTACACCACAAACTTCCTTTGCAGTCTCTAGTACATTGGCATTCAATTCTTTCCAACCTCCACGGTGTACACCATTTCTCTGTTGTACTTTCTCTTCAAATATTTGATGTTGTTTCTCTCTCCTTCCCCATTTCTAACTCCGAATCCGTATTTACCCCTAAAATCTTCAAAGCCACCTCTGTCCTCCCCTATGTAACCATTTAGATCACCAGTAATTAATAGTACCTCTGAGTCTGCCAATGTTGATGCATCATTAAACATACCCCAAAAACATCCTTTTCTTCTTCTGATCTACCCACTTGGGGAGCATATGCAGAGAAAATATTTACCATTTGTCTCCCAAAAATAATCTTCATCTTAAGTAATCTTGCACCTACCTCTCTATATCTATCACATCCTCCATCAGATATTCCCGTACCAATATTCCTACACCCCTGCTTTGTTCAGTTTTCCTGAACATCAGAATTTGTACCGCTCCTTTCCTCAACCAAAAACTTTGCATCCCTCTCCTTTGTATTGAACTTCCTGCACACAACAAATATCCAGCCTTCTTCCTGCCAGCATCTTCATCACTTCTCTGCTTCTCCACACCCTTGCTCCAACATTTACCGTACCCAATCGCAAATCTCTTCCTTCTAGTGAATTTTATTTTCTGAACCCGGTTATTCTTAGCACCCCCTGCCCACCTAAAGGCTGCAGGGGACTGGGGGCCTTTCCATTTAGGTCAGTCATCATTCTTCAGTTGGTGCATATTTCTATTGGCAGCATGCCCTTGCTTATGCAAACAACAGGTGTTGGCAGTGGGCCTAGCCTTTGCCTAAAGAGGCACACCTTGCAAGGCTGCAAGAACTATAGACAAGTCCTACCACTCTGAGTCAGAGTGGACCTGGGAGCAGTGATGACTAAAGGGTAGTTCCAATTTTCCTAAAACCCTATTTACAACAGGTTCTCAACACTGGATACAGTTTAATGTCATGCCCAAAACTAATGTCCTTGCCGCTTGTAAGTAGCAAAACAACATTGCCTTGAGATATTGAAATAATGATCTGTGATAATAAAAAATCGTATTAGCTACGTAAATTTTGGTAGATTCAGCCTTACACCACCAACCGAAGGGTTCTTGCGACGTCTCTGGGTGCACCAGCCACATAACCAGATGAAATATCCATGGTGGGCAAAACCTGCCTGCGCAGTCACTTTGAAGGGGCAAAAGGCTTGTTTTGTTAGCTAAATCTACAGGTTTATAATTCTGTTAGTGGGGCAAAACAATGCAAAATATTTTTTTAGGGCATTGCTCGTGTGCCCCCTGCAGGCGTGTACCTGGGGCGTGACCCCTAAATCACCTATAATTTTTCAAAAGGGCTGTGCTCGCTGACCTTACTAACTCTTCAATCCCCCCGAAATCCTAGATTTTTGCGCCTTCTGTGCAGCATTTCAATTCCCTGTTATAATTTGGTCAACTTCTTTGTTTGGATCCACTCCTGAAATGGAGCAGCCATTGAGCCAATCGAACGCAAATGCCATGATCATCACACCTGTTTGCATCCACAAACGACTGGCTAGCACAAGCACTCACACACAAAAGAGTTCATATGCACTCCCACAATTTATCTCGTAAAGCTCCGTATGGGAACGGGTCCGATGACGTAATCGAATAGAGAATCAAACTGGCCATTCTTATAGACATTATTGTTTGCAAATGCTAGTCTATTGGATCAAAGATCAAATATGAACTTAAACGACCCAGTAAAATGCTGCGAACAGAGTGCATGAAATTTTTTGCAAAATTGTTCACTAGAACCAACAGCCAGCCCTGTTTCACAATATTCCATTGCATCATTTTGTCATTTAAATCTAGTCTATAATTGAAGATAGAGTTTGGTACTGACAGGAACAAGCCAGCAATAACTATTAAGCTATAAAGAGACCGGAAATACCCTCAAAAAGGCTGGGGAATACCATAACACTTGTGGATCAGAACGTCGTGTCTACTTTGGAAGAGAAAGAGTTGTATATTCACTGAACTCAATGACTCAAATAAAAATATTTGAGAGGGCCGCACCTATGGACATTTGACATATCCTCATTAGGGTACCCGAGTAGCCCCCTAAATCTCAAAAATGGGGGCTCACTTCCTACTGCTACCAACATTGATATATTGTCTTTTTCTAAGCCAAATTAGGAACTTTGAGTTTTCCTGAACTTGTTTAGCTGATAGACTTCAGGTTTAGCTGACACCAATTGTTTTGGCTTTTCTCATTTGTATGAAAGATGATTATGGCTGGCCGTATGTAGCAATATTCAATCTTGTAAATATATATTCAATAAAGTTAAATGTATTCAATCTTTTGCTAAAATATATTCAATCCAGTCCTAATATATATTCAATCCAGTCCTAATATGTATTCAATTCAATGTTGAAATATATATTCAATTCAATGTTGAAAAATGTATTCAATCCGATGTTGAAATATATTCAATCGCAAGGCAAAATATATTCAATCCCAGGTCAAAATATATTCAATCCAATGATCAATATATTCTATCTCCATGGTAACAAGCTCACAAAGACACGCGGCTATCAGAAATAGAAAAAGAAGTCCAACCTTTGCTATAGAAGAAAGATGGTGTAGTCCAGGGACGTATGAAGCTTTATAGAAGTGTGGGGGCACATGGATTAAGGGGAACCTTGGCAGGGTTTCTGGAAAATTAGCTTGAGCACTTTGTTTGGAAGTAATGCACTTAAAGAAACGACAAAGCATGTTGTATGATGAAAAAGAGTTATTGTTGCGCCAGTTCCGAAAAGTAATTTAGTCAGGGGGTCCAGGGGGTATGCTCCACCGGGAAGTTTTGAGCCTTAGATCTTCTGACATAGCAGGAAACGTGTATTTTTCTGTCTTCAAAGTTTTCAAGGAGGGCAACCAAGTGTGATCGAGACTTCGAGGTTACCTTACTTGAGCAATCTCTTGATCAACTTTTATTTTGTAGATACCAAATTTGTTATTCTAGCTAATCGATTACAACTTGCCATCAATAGGCAAAATCACTGCACATATGGCGCCTACGACCATACCACTATGAATACACCGGTTCTCGTCCGATCATCGAAGTTAAGCATAGTAGGGCCAGGTCAGTACCTGGATGGGTGACCGCCTGGGAACACCTGGTGTTGTAGGCTTCTTCATTTCTTTTCTATCTTTTTTTCTTTTCTATCTCTTCATTTTATTCATATAGCGTATCTTTGCAGTGATATACTTACTGGTAGGTTCGTGGGGGTGGGTGAAGGAGGGGGAGGCACTGCAGGGCCGCTTATGTACAGAAACTAAACAATGAACAAATGCCACTAAAATCTTGCAAAGGTTCTACTTCATTTCGCTTTCAAAATAATGAATCAAATTACAGCATGAGGCTATTACTATACTGAAGACCCCTAGGGTGTACAACAATTGTTATCATCATTCTGCATCCTGTCTGATCCAGACATTTATTGCCTCATGAGTAACCTTGAGTAACCTCCCCCCTCCTTCACCCACCCCCCACCAACCTACCAGTAAGTATATCACTGCAAAGATACGCTATATGAATAAAATGATTTGTGCAGTGATTTTGCCTATTGATGGCAAGTTGTAATCGATTAGCTAGAATAACAAATTTGGTATCTACAAAATAAAAGTTGATCAAGAGATTGCTCAAGTAAGGTAACCTCGAAGTCTCGATCAAACTTGGTTGCCCTCTTTGAAAGCTTTTAAGACAGAAAAATACACGTTTCCTGCTATGTCAGAAGATCTAAGGCTCAAAATTTCCTGGTGGAGCATACCCCCTGGACCCCCTAACTTAATTACTTTTCGGAACTGGCGCAACAATAACTCTTTTTCATCATGCAACATGCTTTGTCGTTTCTTTAAGTGCATTACTTCCAGAAAAAGTGCTCAAGCTAATTTTCCAGAAACCCTGCCAAGGTTCCCCTTAATCCATGTGCCCCCACACTTCTATAAAGCTTCATACGTCCCTGGACTACACCATCTTTCTTCTATAGCAAAGGTTGGACTTCTTTTTCTATTTCTGATAGCCGCGTGTCTTTGTGAGCTTGTTACCATGGAGATAGAATATATTGATCATTGGATTGAATATATTTTGACCTGGGATTGAATATATTTTGCCTTGCGATTGAATATATTTCAACATCGGATTGAATACATTTTTCAACATTGAATTGAATATATATTTCAACATTGAATTGAATAAATATTAGGACTGGATTGAATACATATTAGGACTGGATTGAATATATTTTAGCAAAAGATTGAATACATTTAACTTTATTGAATATATATTTACAAGATTGAATATTGCTACATACGGCCAGCCATAGATGATACAAAATTGATACATTTGACTCTTCACGTTGATTCAAATGGGTACAAATCTTTTCAATATCTGTTTGCATCATAGGTTTACCACATTGCTATAGTTTATTGCTGAAGCTCGTTGTCCTTGCTTTTATATATTATGGAAAATCTTGTTTAACTATGTAATTGCATACTGTTCTGTGTCATTGTTTGCAAACTCGTCCTATTTCTTTTTTGGTTTGGCTCTTTCGAATGGGAGAAGGAAGACTGCAAATTTATGTGGGGAAATGAACGTTCTGCTTGAGAGTTATGGAGAGCAGTCAGAAAAGTTGCCCGACGAATTTCCAATTGTTCTTTTAGAGAGTTGCCAATCTAAAGCAGGTTTCTGCCCAAATGAGGGGTCTGCAACCCCCTATACTACTCCCTCTTCTGCGCTTCCAACCATTAGTTAGCTTTTGAGCACCCAGCCATTCTCGTTAAACCTATTATGTACAGCTATCCAGAAGTTTTAGGATGGGCTACGCTACTGGATAGTAGATCACTGTTTCCGCAAACTATTTGTCTTGTTGGCTCAAATTTAGTTCTAAATCTTAAGCATAGGAGAGTGGGTGGCAGAGAGATGCAGCTCCCTCAGTTGGGTAGAACTCCATTTCCTTCGGCAATAGGATATTCGGACAACTTTTCTTCCATTTCTGTAAGCAATATGATATTCGGACAACTTCTCTGACTGCCCAATAGATCTCTTTGATCTGTAGGTAGAAAGTTAAGAGCCCCCCTAAATTTGAAGTCATCTTAAACCCATGATCTCCAGGGATGCCGGAGCAATAGTAGGGCAGGAGGGGCAGAAGTTTGGAAAAAGGCACTTGCACTAATTATGATGCCATTTAAACTTAAGGGTTACCATCCATTGGTGCATTTCACAGAAAGTCTTAAAATCCTGAGGATAGAAGGGAATCGAGACTGAGGGAAAAATGAATTTAAGATGAAAATATGAAAAAAATAGTATCAGTAGACAGCATAAGAAGGGCACTATTTCCCCCTGCCCCAGCTCTTCTAGGGAAGGGGATGCTGCCCCTTCTCCCCGTGCTCTGGCTTCCCTGATGATCTCCATAGATTGGGCTTGATACTTAATCTTGAGAGCAATCTAGTGCACTATTTTGTAAAGCTTCGTATATCTATAGCAAGTTCTATGCGCCAACTCACACGACTGTAAACAAGCAAACACATACAGATATAGTTTCTGAAATATATATCGTGAATAACTCTTAGCTTTCTCCAAGCACTACTTTACAGCTCTCTACCAAAAGCTAACTAGCTCAACTAAGTAAATGTGCTAAGTATAAAAAATACATTTAGTTTCGAATAAGCATGAATCGGTTCCTAGTTTAAATGGCTAATCCACAGATTACTCATCATGTATATTTACTATGTAATGAATTAGGGAAGCATAGCCTAAGATTATCTTCCTAACTGCGTAAAGAAGCTAAATGTGTGTCCAATGGTAAACAGTGAGAGGATGTAAACCAACAACTAAATACGCAAGCGAAACTAAAATAAAACCCTGTGAACTAACGTTTTAGTAGGGCTAAGCTTTGTTGTCTTTGAGCTAAAGAAATTCCAACGGATGTATTGCCCAGTAAACGTTGGTTTCCTTTAAATGCTGGTAAGAAATCAAGTACCCTCTTTCTCTATCAAGATTTCTAGAAAGTTCAAGGCGTTGTTTTGCTTCTTCTCTAAGGTGAGTTTTAGAGCTGAATGTAACAAGTTCACTTATTCTTGAAAGTGGTTAAATTCCAGTTTGGAACCAAAGATGACAAAAGTATCATGCGCATGTCAAAAGTATCATGCGCATGTCAAAAGTATCATGCGCATGTCAAAAGTAGAGACCTGGTTTTGCGTTGCTGTCAAAAAGACTACTGTCATGAAAGCCAAAAAAGATTTTTGCTAATGCCGGACCTAGAGAGATTCTTATTGCCACACTTTCAAATTGCTTATATATCTGGTTGTTTAAACTAAATTCAACTCAGGTGTCTTAAGGGAATGGCGGGTAATCTAGGTGACTTGGATACAACGCATCTACACAAATCTCCATCGTCTCATCTAGTGGGACATTTGTGAACAGACAGATGATGTCAAAAGAGCATAGAAATGTTGTGGCAGGTTAAAAATTACAGTTTTGGATAACGTTGGCAAATGCAAAGGAATCTTTTACGCAATGTGAGGAACATAATTTTGGGACCGGAGCCAAAATTTCTGCTAACGATTTAGCAAGTTCGTGTTGGGGAGAGCCAATCATCGATAAGATCGGCCTAAGTTGGGTGTTTTCATTATGTCTTTTGGGCAAGCCATACATTCACGGTTGCTGTGAGCTTGTGGGTCGAGCCCTATCATAAGCATCACAAGCCAGGATGTTTTGATTTGCAAAGTCTAAGAGAAGGCTTTTTTCAACTTCTGCTCATTCTTGGCCTCATTGTTGTGCAATTCTACACGACCCATGTTCAAAAACTTGGTTTTATTATCAAGAATACCGCCCATCCTTTTCAATGTAGTAACTTTTGGTTGAAATGACGACCCCAGATTTTTATCAGTTTTTGTGATAAGGATCGGTTTACTGCAATGTAAGAAGTTTATAGCCTGAAAGTTTCGATGAACAGACTCTGTAGTACCAACAGACTATTTAATCATTACAATTATATAGATCAATTAGTATAATATCAGAAGATTAACAATTTACTTTCATTCTTCATAATTTCACATTTTAGGTGCAATTATCACTATGGAATTGACAGAGGAAAAAGAAAATTTTGTGAAGCTGTCTCATATTGTCTTAGATATTATTCCAATATATCTAAGAATTATGTTCAAGGACAAATGGAATGAAAAGTACCCTTCTAGTAAGTGGACTAGTGATGCTAAAAGTGGGAACACTTTATGCAATAAAGTATCAGATGGATTTTATGCTAGTAAATCCAATCAAGAATACATTCCCAGAATGAGAAGTGGAAATGAAGAAGAATGGGATACGACCACATTGCTTAGAGTTATACTGTATTCTGGTATGAACTTGATTGAAGGCTGCCGACCTAAGGAAGAAAGGAGCAGTCCATTACGTGTCAGTGAAGGGCTGGAGGTTATCCGAGAGATAAGAAATAGCGCCATCGCACACACAAGAGGAATGTCGTGCTCATCAGAAGAATTTGAAAGAACTATGGCAGATCTAAAAAGTGTGGTAGGGAGTCTATTTGGAAAAGATGCCGAATTTAAAATCAACGAGATTGCAAAGTCACCAATTGACATGGAAATTTGGGGAAAGAAGGAGAGCCTGGCCAGAAAGCTCTTGAATGGTGAGTTACTATAATTACTCTTGAGTACATAAGAGAAAGGAGGTTGGAATAACAGGGAGAGCTTAAAGAACCCCAGAACGCTAGTATGTGGAGTTTGGAAATATGGGTGGCAACAGGAATTTTCTCACTGGGTTACTCTTCTTCTTCTTCTTTCTAGCCGGTCACGCCACTGCTGGCGGATGGCCTCCACAGCTTCCTCCACGCCTTCCGATCCTGTGCCCTTCTCATCCATGCGCATCCAGCTTTCTCCTCGATCTCATCTCGCCACCTCCTCTTCGGTCTTCCTTTCGCTCTCCTCCCCTCTCTCGGCTGCCACTCTGTTGTTCTTTTTGCCCACTTGACGTTCTTCATCCGGGCGAGATGTCCTGCCCACTGGCCTTTGGTGTACTGGGCTCTCTCGATGACATCCCTCACTTTCGTTCTTGATCTTACCACCTCGTTTCTGATCTTGTCTCTTCGCGTGATGTTCAGCATTGCTCTCTCCATGCTCCTTTGGGCCACTGCGAGCTTCTGTCTCTGGTGGCTTGTCAGTGACCATGTCTCCGCCCCGTATGTCATTGCTGGTAGTATGACTGTGTCCATCACCTTCTTCTTTAGACACATGGGCATCCTCTGGTCTCTCAGGAAGCTGCTGTACTGGGCGAATCTTCTCCAGCCCGATGTGATCCTCTGGTCGATCTCCTTGGCCATCTCATTGCCAGGTGTTATCAGCCTTCCCAGGTACTTGTACTGGTCAACTTCTTCTAGATCTTCTCCGTCGATGGCTATTCCTCTCCTCCGTCTCCTTCTGGCCACTTCATTGCACATGATCTTAGTTTTCTTCTTGTTCATCTTCATGCCATCTTTCATTCCTTCTCTGTTCAGGTCTTCCAACAAATTCTTCAGCTCCTCTTCTGATTGGGCAAACAGGATGATATCATCTGCAAATCTCAAGTTGTTCAGTGTTTCTCCATTGATGTTGAGGCCAGTCTCGATGTTCACCCTCTTGAATATCTCCTCCACTGCTGATGTAAACATAACTGGTGACAATGTATCGCCCTGCCGAACTCCTTTCATGATGCTGATCTTTCTGCTCAGTTTTTCTGTTCTGATTTGTGCTGTGCCTCCTCTGTACGTTTCTTTCAGGATATTGATGTACTTCTCCTCAACTCCATGCTGTCTCAGGGCGTCAAACACAGCCTTGTGTTGGATGGAATCAAACGCTTTCTCGTAGTCCACGAAGGCCATGTGCAGTGGTATTCTGTACTCACTGGGTTACTAATTCTTCCAATGAGGGGACTAAAATACAGTTAGCAGGGTACTATCCATAGCATGCTCCCTCACTCTCCCTTAGCACCTTCCGACGGGGGCTGGCTATTGTCCCTTGTAAATGTCTCTCGGACCAAGCGTTATGAGACATAAATTTATCCACAGCAACCTGGCATGGTGAATAATTAAGGTCAAGATGGAGGCATATCATGATAGGTTAAAATTTTATGCAAACAAATCCACTAATTGATCAATTACAAATAGTAGCAATAATACTACTAATCAGATAGTTTTTTTATCTAAACAGACTCTCTGAGATAGTACAAAGGCACACTTTCTCACAGTTTAAATGCAGTGCATTATAAGTTAGAATAAACAGTCAGTCTCTCTCACGAGTTCTTTTCTCTCACATGCAGTCTAAAAAACAGAATTGTGCACTGCATTTCATTTTGTCTATTTAACTGGGCGCCACCTTTTGTAATAGTACTTCAGTCAAGCAATGTAAAATATTCCTATCCATATCACTACCAAGGTATAGACCTGCCCCGATAATATTTAAAAGAGTACTGCATGCAGCCAAGCTCTCTGAGATAACGCTGGAATCTATTTTCTGGCGGTTAATACTGGCTTTACAGCTTTGCATTAGGTTTTGATAATTTTCAAACAGAAATTATCACATATAAAAATATCCATCTTTCAAATAATAACATCATTGGTAAAACACTGATAATAGTTATGAAGAAATATTGCAAATTCTAATATACAATTCCGGTTTCCCATAGGAAGATAACCAATGCAGTTTGTACTTTTCATTTCCACCCTATTCAGTAGCTGCTTGGTTCGGCGAGGTGACATGTGTCCCTGCCATTGAAACTAAGTGCATGTCTCTAATTTTAAAATCTACTGAACATGAGGATAATGAAAACTGATGACAAAGGCAGCAATTGATACTTGATGCCCGCAAAGATCTAATTTTATACAACATATGAAGTCATCAGGGGCGGATCTAGACTGTCGCACAGTTCGCACATGCGACAGTCAACATTCAGTTGCACAACAATATTTTTAGTCACTTGGAAAGGTTTTCTAATTTGTACTACATCGAATCAGCTCTAACATGGATTTTTCTGTTTGCTCTAAGTAGGTAAGGAGTCATATAGAATTGTCTTACATTTTCCTATTCTGTGGAGGAGCTAGACAGAAGGAGGAGATCCGATGTTTGTAATCTTTATTCCGGATTGTTAAACCTTACAATTTTTACTGAAGCACAACAGGGCAACAAAGTAGATAGAGTAAGATGTCTGCGCACAGGATGCTTCTTTCCCACTGTTGCACGACTGTCGCACAATTTGCATATGAATTGAGGAAGCCAATCATATCGTTTTCCTATGCAACCGTATGCCTAAGGATGCTTTGTAGTGCTGTCGCACAATCTTAAAGTAGATTTGATAAACAGATTTTATTAGGTTGATTAGCACGTGAAAGGCCGCAGAATTCTATTAATGTCGCAATCTTTATTATCTTATGATGGATTTACTGGAAAAAGTAAAGCACTTTATTGAAGAAGAGAACTACAAAGCGTTGGAGGTAATCTATAATGCTGAATTAACAAAGATCGGCAAATGTGCCGTAATTTCGAAGAAAATCCTGTTGGCTGAAGACTTATCTGCTAGCAGCGACATTCCAAAGAATGATGCATGCCTTCGCGTAATGAGTGACAAAAGAGTCTTAGCTGCAAGGTACATTTCAGCATATCATTTTCAATATGAAATTATGTTCTCTTGCTCCTTAAACGTGCCTGAAACCAATCTGAAATCATTTGCAGAGAGCACGTACCTCTCAGGATCCTATTTCATAGTGCTGGGGAATGATCCTGAGAATGGTTATTCCCCTTGCTCAAAGCACATTGTTGTGTAGTCATTTGTGAAATACGTCGTGAAATACTTTTCGTAACTGGTTATATGTCTTATAAATCAGGAGAGGGTCTAGTGCTGGACTTTTGGAGCCCATCTGATTCATTTATTGTCTTTTTTATGTTGGAAGTTTCTTAACACTATTGTTTGCTATAGGAGATGCTGCCATTTGGGAAGGGACCATGACCCACTGCCCTCCTTGGATCCGCCCCTGGTTGTAATGAAGCATGAGGTGTTAGCAACAATTCATTTATAACTCTGAGTACTGTAGTGGGTTAGAGCATTGGTTAGGGTTAGGGTTATAATTACAATTAGAAATTGTAATTATATGAGTGCCTCTTCTACATGGCTTAATTTCAATATGTGTTGTAGTGTAATGCTTACCTCCTCAACATGTGTAAGTTATTTTACAATCTTCGCCAGCCCCTCAGCAAACAGTCGCAGAATTCCTTGGTTTGACCACGCCTACTAACGAGCCACGCCCTATGTGCGACAGTCATGAAGCTTTCTAGATCAGCCCCTGGAAGTTATACATGACTGATGCTACCTACAGGGTAATTTGCATACAATATACATCAAATTTCATGAGAAATAGTGTGGTTCTATAGGTTTTAACATTCTTAGAGCCTTAATTGTAGCACAGAAATGTACAAGAAAGTCAGCACTCCTCAGTCTCTTTAATGCACTGAGAGTCCTATGATGCTAATTCTAGCATAAACTGTACATAAACGTTGACTACGAAATATACTCTGAATTTAGCAGTATTGATTGTTGCTGGGGTATTTCCTTTTCGACTTGCAAAATAAATCAAAAATTGAAAAAGAGAAGCATGGGAGGAACAATGGCTGTTAATAGCTGTCACTAGGATTTTTTCTAGGTGCTTATGAGTAAACATCGGCAAATATCTTAAATTGCAAACAATTTCGACAATACGATAGCTTACGTGGAGAGTCATTCAATTGGCAAATATAGGAACAGGACAAAGTTTTGTAGTTGACCAAACTTCTTCCTTCGAGTCTAAAATTTTTGGCGAGAGTATATACAAAGATGAAAGCTACACATGAAAAGTGATGCAAAAATCTAAGGTTGTTTTATTTTCATAGTGACAGCTTGAGCAGCTGTGTGCCTAAGAGGTCAACTACATGCTTCAGGAATATCTGGGTAATTGACTACGTCATACAAGAAGGACTAGAATCTTGGTTGCAATTTGAAGTGAGGTTCAGAAGAAGCACTTGCAGGAAAGAAGCTTTAAG
The DNA here is from genome assembly GCA_900291935.2 of Cassiopea xamachana. Taxonomy (NCBI): domain Eukaryota; kingdom Metazoa; phylum Cnidaria; class Scyphozoa; order Rhizostomeae; family Cassiopeidae; genus Cassiopea; species Cassiopea xamachana. Next base: position 5,605,639 of record OLMO02000252.1, read on the forward strand.
CGAGGGTAATGCTCTACGGCGAATACCTTTGAAGCCATTTGTTTCGCAGCATAGGTCTCGGAGATTTCCATCAGAAATGTAGTTAAAGAGTTGAGACCAAAAAATTGTTATTGTAGGTGAACACAAATTTTTTCCTGGGCAAAAGTTGTGAAACATATTCGTCCACAACAACCCCGCACAGTAGGGTCAATTGGCTAGGCTGGAAGAAATAGGAGTCTAACTTAAGATTGATAAGCCAGAACTTTCACAACTTGAAAAGCTAGATATTCTGGTACTGTAAGTAGCCCTTAGGAGTTGATAAGTCACCATTAGATGAAACATTTGACAACTACACGAGTAGGGCTAGCAAATATGCCAGACAGAATCGGAGTTCACCTATACCAAAATTTGCAGAAATGATGCCAATCATGTCTGCAGTCAAAACGTTACATGCTCAGAGTGCTTTCTATTTGAAAACAGTTGGTCTGTGGTTGTAATACCAGTTTGTTCTCTATTTTCAAATTTGAGACCAATAAAATGTAGTTTGTAGGTTGCATACAATGGCACATAGCAGTTAGCTTGACTTAAACCAATGAAGATTATTTTAGTGAAGTAGTAAAATGTTATAGGTAATAGTAATGCTGGCAATGTTTGTGAGAGAATATTTTCCGTTTTAAAACATCTCGGTCTGTTGTACCTTAAATAATTTGTGTCCACTTTTCCCGCCAGAATCAAAAATCAAGTTTATTGACGGAGTTGGTTTAGTGTTTATAATGTATCTATTTCCGAGCAAAAAGGACTTATTTCATAAAGACTTATGGTTCTAAATCAAAACACTTATTTCTAAATAATTGATAAAAGAAAACGCATACCATCAGTTTCCTTTTAAATCAATAAGATTATTTTGCTATGGCATCAAATCTCATCGAAGCAGAAATAAATTTCAAACATTTTTCAATAGCTTGATGCAAACATTTAGTTGGAGGAGATGTCCTGGAGGGGCAAAGCCTACCCTTGCCATCACCTTGTCGGCCAAAACCTACTTTTTAATATTTAAGTCTCCAGGTTAAAAAGTCTGTTTGTGAAAACCACGCAAGTCTTTTCATCTGGACGTTTACTGCTCTTTTCTGCCCCCTTGCAGATACGTGAATGGTTTGACTTTGTCTGTTGCATATTTGAATGATCAATGATTCTGAGTATTGGAATCCCAAATGCTACAATATGTCTTTTATGAAAATTCATAGAGATGAATTACCACTGTTTGAAAGCTGAAAATTTTCCCTACATAATGGCGAACTGAAGAAACAACGTCGAAGTGGAGGCAAATGATTGGTTCATGATTTTATGTCAACAAATCTTCTGATTGGTCAGTTACAAATGTGGTCCTACTAATGTAGGTCAATTTATTTTTTCAGGCTAGCATAAGTTTATGAAGTAATGTAGAACTTTAGATGTAGTTATATGTAGCCTCGTAATATCTTTAACAGATGCGTAATACTTTCCCCAATCCCCGTTAATCATGAGTGTGTTCCACAAATATCTCTTTCTGGAAAAGCTCACTCTGGCGTCCTGTTAATATGGAACCTATGCAACTGTACTACAAAAAAGTTATTTTATTGAATTTTTTTCATCTAGGAGAGTGAACTCTCTTGGAACCAAGCTCTTTTGACCCCTTGTAAATGTTTAAAGGTGGGTTTCTTGAGTTCAGTAATGAGTGGCGTGAAAAGGTCTATGGTTCGAGTTCTATTAGAGATGTTTCTGAATGCTCACTCACTGTCCGCACAGAAGCGTAGAGGTACGTGCAACTCTAGGGAAATAGCTGTGGCGAAGAAAGGAACTATCCAATCCATCTCAAGTGCTAATGGCCAAGAATAAAGGACCTCTCGAACAGGCTCTTTCCTATACATGAAGCATACGAGACCTTGCCTTTACCTATATCTGACTATATGTATACTGATATCCAGTAATAAGGAGTTAGAAAGGACAGCCGAAATGGAAGAAAGATGCCAATTGACTACAGCATTGAGTTCTTTATTTGAAAATGTTGATCGCAAAAGCTTGATAAGCATTTTTCAGGAAGCAACTTTTCAAATCAACTTATCGTAAGAAAGTGCATGCAATAACAACTTTTTGAATCAAAGCAACTATTTCATAGTAAACATGCTTTTTGTAACTACACTAGATAGTGAGCACTGAAAAAGCATTGTTTAGGAACAAGATAACGTTTAGATAAAAATGCAGGAACCAAGCTTCTGATTTTTTACTCTAGTTTTGAAGCTTGTATTGGTCATAGATTGGCAACTTGCCTTTTTCTCTAATTAACTCCTGCCAATGAATACTTTCCATTCTGATTTCGGAACTCTCACCCATTAAAGAAGAAAACCAGTGGATAAAATCATTACGATCATGTAGGAGCAGTATGACAAAGAAGACATTGGCTGTCTGAAAACGTTACAATTTTTGAAGTTCTCTTGGCTGCACAACTGCTAAAAAATTTCAAACATTTGCAGCAAGCATTCATCAAGACGCTGCAGCTTTCAGCTTCTCCACAATTGAAATTCTTAAGGTGCAACAACAGGAACACATTTTATCACATTTCATCAGTTTAGAGGGAAAAAAAGAAGTGGTTTTGAAGATGCTGTTTGTGTAAGGTAATGACTAAGAAGCCCTCTCTATAGCAATAAAATTAAAATACGAGACTGAGAATGGGACTCAGGTTGCAATTGAGACCATGGACTGATAACAGTTTCAATTATTAAAGCCTGTATATACTGTTAGGAAGAAGCAAATGAGGCTGCAACACCCTGCAAATCCAAACAAAAGCCAGCCCAAAACTCCAGTCGCAATTTCATGAGATGTGGTAGTACATACCGCAAGCCTAGTGAATGCAGATACAAGCAATTAACTTTCAATTATTTTCAAGGAAAGAGCATCTTGTGCTGGTTTGCCTTTCCAAGGAGCAACATATCATTTCTCAGAAGACTGCAGTTGTTCAAAGCACCAAATTAGTTGACCCAGGGCTTCCTAATAGATTCTTCCATCAAGCATCATCTCAATGACCAGTAACACAACAATTCGATTTTCGGTGAGCCTCAAAACAGGGGAAAGTCATGATGGTGATCTAGGATTGGAATCAAACTGATTTATTTCAGAATCTAACTGGTAAAAAATTGGGACTACCAAGGTTTTCCAAAAGATTATTTGCTAGAAATCTGCAGCAAGAAATGCTCCATAGTGTATTGGGGTCTGCTATCTGGGCATGTCTTCTAACAACTCCACAATCTACTATTCAACAATGCAGCATCTACACTCCATCTCATTGGATTGCGCTGGATCAGCAAGCTTGGACTCTCATGGGATGCTACATGCAGAAATCGTACAACAGAACTTGAGTTAAGGGCAATATCACTGAATTGCAAAGTCATTCAACTGTAATGGACATCACGTTCAGGGTCTAATGCAGACCCAAATGTGAAATACAAGAAGCAAGTCCATTAGCTTTAGAATCGGACCGTAATAGACTAAGATGGTTTAGATATGTATAGGAAGTGGACAGCAAAAAGCTTTTAAGGTGTCTTCAAGTAGGAGAAAGAAAATCAGATGTAGGATAGAGGAGCTGTATTGCTTTGGAATAGTTTATTATTTAAAGTGCAAGTGGCATGATGTCTAAAGCAATTGATCTTCTGCATGAAATGTAGAATGTAGTTTATTCAACCATTTCCTATCATTCATTTGACTTGAGAAAGTCAAAAAGCAAGAGTGACAGCTTCAAAGTTCACAAATGAAAGTCACTCACGCCATTTACTCCTCATTTCATCAGTGATGAATGATGTCCCAGCTATAATTGTTTCTAGCTTCATATTGATTTGATTCATTCAAGGGAAGGAATAGTATGGCTATATTTTCTTGCTGTTACAAAATTGAAAGTGACACCAGCCCTGGAGAAGTACGAGATTTTTATCTATTGCGAATGATGAATCCACTATGCAGGAAGAGAATACTTAACAGATGTGCCCCTATAAATTCAAGCCATGCTTTGCAGTGCTGTGATGAAGGATTTGAGAAAGAGAATACGAGAAGGTGAATACCAACAAGCTAGAAAATTCCCATAATTGGTATAAGATATGTATTTATGTATGTTTATATATATATATATATATATATATATATATATATATATATATATATATATATATATATATATATATATATATATATATATATATATATATATATATATATATATATATATATATATATATATATATATATATATATATATATATATATATATATATATATATATATTTGCCTTGCCTATCCCGTGACCGCGGCGGTCATTGGGGCGCCAATCCTTGTTCCCTAGTATGCGATGCGTCTCCACTGGGCTCTGTCCCACGTTGCCGTTGCTAGTTCCTCCATTCTGTGCCCCATCCATTCTTGGATGTTCCTGATCCAGCTTTTCCTTGGTCTGCTCCTGTTCCTTCTACCATTTACTCTTTCTTGCATGGTCACAGTTGATAGGTTTTCTGCTCATGCCATGTGGCCATACCAGGTCAACTTTCGTATTCTGACAACTTCTAACAGTTGGTCAAAGTTGCCTATGGGGATTCGGATTTCTTCGAAGACTGCTGCGTTGGTTCTATGGGCAGTGTATGGTATCTTCAGTAGTCTGCGGTAGCAGCAGAGCTCAAATGCAGTGATTCGTTTTTCTAGGCCTTGTGTTAATGTCCAGGTTTCACAGCCATAGAGGAAACATGAAATTACCATTGCTCTAAGAAGTCGGCACTTGGACCTGATGGTGATGTTGTGGTCTTTCCAGATGTTTGATGGTTCTTGCCAAAGCTGAGGTTGCAATTGCTGTCCTAGTTTCAATTTCTTAATGTGATCTTCCATCATTAGTGAACAGACTTCCCAGGTATTTAATGCTTGAATTGCTCCACTTCTGTTCCGTTCACTTCTACTTTCATTTCTACTTGATCTGCTGTGCAGTTGAACTGCATGGACTTTGTCTTTTCAGTGCTGATGATCATCCCAAATCTTTTTGAGGTCCTGTTGAGCCTTGCGGTTAAGTCCTGTACTTCTTCCTTAGTGTTGCCAAGAAGTGCTATGTCATCCACGAATTGAAGCCTAGCTATTTTCCTACCTCCTATCACCGCTCCTTCTTCTGCATTCTCCAGGGTTTCACTCATGATTTCTTTCAAGAAGAGATTGAACAACAAAGGTGAGAGCAGACAACCTTGCTGCATGCCCACTGTCGTTGGAAAGCCTTCACTCAGTTGTGATCCGTGAAGTACTTAGCAGATTGATTCATTTTGTAAGCTTTTGATGACTTCTGTTAGTTGCTTTGTAAACTGTTTACTGTGCATCATCACCCATAGTGCTTTCTGCCATACCCTATCAAACTCTTTTTTGAAGTCAATGAACACAGTGAAAGGGCTTAGTTGGTGTTCCAGGTAGCGCTTCATGACTTAACGCAGATTGAAAATTTGTTCCACTGTACTTCTGTTGTTATAAAATCCAGCGTGCTCTTCAGCTAAAATTCCTTCAATTCTTGGTTGGTGTCTTGTTAATAAAATTCTTAACATGACCTTGCTAGGGTGGATAATCAGGCTTATGGTACAGTAGTTGCTGCATTCTTTGAGGTTTCCCTTTTTTGGTAGAGGGACAATGATGGGGCTTGTCCACGGTTTCCACCATTTGTTAGTTGTCAGGATTGTGTTGCAGATTTTGTCAGAGGTTTTATACACTCCTCTGGGCAGGCTTTCATTATCTCACTGGGGATGTTGTCACACCCTGGTGCTTTGTTCAGAGGCAGTATCCTTATTGCTTCTCTTACTTCTTCCTCCATTAAGGCAGGCTCTTCATCAAGATTGAAGTTTTCAGGGTTGGTTAGAACAGTCGTATCTCCAACCAAGTCAGAGTTATACAGTTCAAAACAATACTCTCGCCATCTTTCACAAATCTTTGTTGGTTCTGCCAGAGTGTGGCCTTGCTTGTTGTCGATGACTGTAGCTTTCCTCCTTGCAGAGTTGGATAGAACTCGGACAGTTTCGTACACTTTCTTGCTGTTGTTTGTGTTGAGGTTGTTTTCGATGGCTTTACATTGGTGTTTGACCCAGTCTTCTCTTGCTCGTCTCATCTTTTGTAGGACAACTTTATTGGCATTCTTGTAGGCTTCGTCGTCTGCTGCTGATATCATTCATTTTGCCTTTAGCCTGCGGCACTTGTCACATGCTGAAAGCGCTTCCTGTGCTGCCCAAGGCTTCTTGATGTTTCGTTTTTGACCTGGTAGAGTTTCTGCTGTACTTGTTATCTCTTCGGTGAAAATGTCTGTCAGCTCTTGGCAGTCCGCATTGAGGATTGTGAATGGTGCAAATCTCCCAACAATTTGTGCAAGGAACTGTGCATGAATGTCTGGATCCTTCAACTTGCTGATGTCAAAGCAAATTCTGTTCTCGCCTCTTCTTAGGTGTTTTCTAAATTTTAGCTTGATGGTCATTAAGACCAGGTCGTGATCACTGTGGATGGCTGCTCCCGGGTAAAATCTTGTCTTTGTAAGATTTATTGAGGATTGATATTTCTTCTGGATTAGACTGTAATCAATTTGATTATGAATCATATCGTCTGGTGAGTCCCATGTGGTTCTTCTAGACGGCTTGTAGGGGAAGAGTGTGTTGGCCAGGACCAAGCCGTTGTTCTGAGCAAATTCTAAAAGCCTTACACCGCATTTCTTCATTTGTCCTACAGAAAACTTCCCTACTGTGTTGGGCCAGTTCTTGTGTGAGTTTGTTTCTACCTTGGTGTTCCAGTCGCCTTCAACTATGAGGATTTCTTTTTGTGGATGCTTGCAATGTGTCTCTCAATCGCTTCATAGAACAGTTCAATTTCTTTGTCGTCACACTCAAAAGTTGGTGCATATATCTGGAGTATAGTACTGTTTCTTGGGTGTGCAGCTAGACATTCTGATTAGTCGCTCAGAGATAGGCATGCACCGCATTACTGAGCCCTTTTGTTATCTATGTGCAAGAAAGCCTACTCCAGCTTCATGATGCTCATCTTTTCCACTAAAATACAGTTCATGGCTGCTTGTTTCTGTGTGCTGACCAAGTGATGTCCATCGCACCTCTGAAAGTGCTATTACAGCCCATGAGTAGTTTTCTAGTTCATGGGTCAGCTCTTGAAGTTTGTGTGTGGCATAAAGTGACCGTACATTCCAGTGGCCAATGGTGATTTGGTTTCTTACTAGGTTTTGTTTCAGTAGTAGTCTAGTAGTACACTTTCCACCTACACCCCCGACTACAGGCATAGGCGCGGTCATTGGTGACCTGGGCAACGACCGATCCGGTATGTTGATGTCGTTCTGAGACATCTCTGTTTGGTGTTTCATTGAGGAACTTCTCCGGTGGCGCTCATCTCCTCTCCGGAGTCAGGTAACCACTGTCCAATAAAGGGGCCTGGGTACTCTTCACTAGGCTATTGCCCTGGGTGTCCCACACACCCTGCTTTCATTCAACTGATTACATCTGTGCTGTTCCAGCCTTCACACACTAGATGCGGCCTATCCTCAGATCTGCCAAGGCTGGCTGATCCCCCCTCACTGAGTTTCGCCCGCTAGCTGAAGCAGTTCACCGGGGTGTGGCCACCACCGCATCCTAGTGGTTACTTGGAGCCATCAGTGAGAGTTGAGGGCTGGCACAAGATCCCGTATATCCTGCTATCCCCTGGAGGGTGATACAGCTGCTGGTGGGCACAGGTGGTATCAATTGCCGGGCCCCCCATAACCCCATATATATATATATATATATATATATATATATATATATATATATATATATATATATATATATATATATATATATATATATATATATATATATATATATATATATATATATATATATATATATATATATATATATATATATATATATATATATATATATATATATATTACAGTGACCACAGACAAAAACACTGAAATACAAAGTGTAACAATGTCTGAGGTGAAGGCATGAAGTAACGTCATATCCATGATGAAGAGCTGTATGTGTTCATGTATTTTCAACAGAGTGATAAGGATTTACTTCGCATTGTGGGTCAGTTAATTGTGCATGAGATACTTTATCAAGAAAACTCATGTGTCACACTCAAGATGGTGAAAGGATGTGGGAATTAATTCCAAATACTTATTCATGTAGATATTAAATTTCACATACCTTGATCAATCTGCGGTGTGCAATGGGTGATAGTGCATGCACCAAGTGGTATCATCACAATAAAACTCAGAGCTCATTAGTGCAAGCATATGAACGTATGAATGCAGGGAATACTGATATACAGTGTGAGATGAGGGTCCATCTGATGAAGTCACTGTAAAAGTGGGCATATCCCTCAAATATGCATGGGTAGAAAGAAGAGCTGTGTGATGATAAGAACTCTAATGGGTGCATCAATGCAGTGCTACCCAGTAAGAGAAAATGGTTAGATTGAATTATTGAATTCATCATGCCTGACTTAGTATAGTGTATTGCAAATTTGTGTGATATCGGATTGAATTGCACCAATAATCACTACACAATGGATCCATGTAGCTTACTGACAAAGTATGCAATGCATTACATGGTATAGGCAGGGAGATGTACTGGTGTGGGCTGGTAATATATCATCATGTTGGGTTAAAGGGATCCATCTACTCACTACTGCTTAAAATTTGGGCACATTCATGTATGCGCAAGTAAACAGAGGGTGAGTGATCAATTGACAATGAACTTGATGATATACTGGTGTACCGCATACAACCCATTTCTGACTATTGCTTCTGAAAGCGTTAAGACGGATAGTGGTAGGTGACAGATGGTAGTAGAGTTCATAAGTCAGGGCTTCCGGTTCATACATTTACTGTCTATGACATGCCAATGTTTGATGTGTTGTGGTGTTGTCTGGTGTTCAAGTGAGAACTTCATGATATACAATATTTTTTGTTTGCCTACCCTGTGGTGTGAATACTTGGAGACAAGAAAATGATTTTGCTCTTTAGACTGCACATACAATTGACCATGACTGAACACAAGATTTGGAAGGTAAATTCTAACAAACCTCAATGACTGGCCCTGTGCATTGTTGATTGTAAGACAATATGCAAGTCGTACAGGAAATAGGCACCTTGCAATGTTAATTGGTATAACAGAATCTTGTGATGAGAGTGCTATTTTGGGTAGCATAACACAATGGCCTCTGTATTCACTTGAGATGATTTCTGGAAATATGGCATGCCCCTGTAAGTCCCTGACAATGAGACCTTTACCATTACAGAGACCTATCTTTGGATTGATATTTCTCAACAGGATGATGGCTCCACCAACCTAGAGAATCAACAATATACTTTTGTAGAAATATGATATATTTTGATATACAAGGCATGTCCTAGATGTTTGCATGTAGTAAGAACAATGTTTAAAAAATTCTCCATCATCAAATATACAGGTTGCAATAAATATGAGCGAAGGGTACTGAACACATTGTATGTACGAAACCAAAGTTGTAGCTGGCACACCATCCTGCTATTACAGTATTAAGGATATAATAGACAGATACAATACATTATATCTTAAAACAGAGATGTAAGTACAACATACGTAAAATGAATTGAAACGCATGTAAAATGGTGTGAAAATGGAAAAGTTGATACCTTAAGTTTTAGTTTATACCTTGGTAGTCCACTGGGGCTCTTTCTGTACCAAGATATGTTCGTGCTGGTTCTTGAAGCTGTTATAGATTGAGATCATTAATGTGATGGAAGTTCTCATGCAGGGATGTTGGGCAACAGTGCTCTGACATGCTTACAGGATCTTGCATGAGATGGTGATGCCCTGGCTGTGTCTGTGGGTAAAAAAAGTTGATCTTGTCTTGCTGTGATTCAGTGACAATTTCCTTGGGAGGGGTAATTTGATAATGCTCATTATGTGGTTAATAGCCTGTACCAATTCGTAAGAGCCAGTCAGAGAACCGCCAGTATGTTGATTTTGCACAGCTCTCATGTTTATGACCAGGTTGAACTTGTGAGAATGGCATCACAGGTGTGAGTTGATTATGCATTCCTACACAGTTGGTTCTCTACCTGCTCTAGAAATAACAAGGAAAGCCTGTCAGAAATCTCCCACAAGAAACATGAACTTGCCACCAAATGGTGTGTTAACCTATCCTATGTCTCATAGGAGGATATTAACAGCCTGTAATGCATTTTCAGGGATCATTGATGCTTTATCGCAAATAAAAATTGGTATTTCCCTGAGAATATGAACACTGGCACTTTGCCGCTTTACATTACATACAGAATTAGGCAGTAGAGGAATAGGTATCTGAAATGCGTAGTGTGCAGTGGTACCAGTGATGAGCAATGTACTGGAAATTCCTGAGTATGCCATACCTTTCACCTTTACTCCTAATGCATGAAGATTTTGAACTTGCTTGTACATGCTAGTCCATCTACAAAGTAGCGTTTGTGTCTGATCAGCATTTGTTGTGATAGCATTCAGAAGTGTGTCAGGGATATGCCGCTGATCATTGTTGAGCTATTGCAGTATTTGTTCACAATGTTCTCTCTGATGAAAAATGTCAATTTCATCAGTCTGGTTCTGTGGTTGAATGATATTGTTCGGGAGCTATGGCTGTTCCGATGTTTGATGTCAGCAGTTCTGGTGTCAGATGGTGCTTGAAATACCGTCCATGTGGCAAACAGTTCTTTTAAAAGCATGTTCATTGCTGCAGCCTATTGCAGACAACTCTGGTGTTCAGTAAAATATTCAAGAAGCCTCATGGCCCATGCTGCATCACTGAAAGTGTCACATAATGAGCCATCAACAGTTCTGAGGTCCTTTTCTATGTAAAAGGAGTAAATGAAGTGCAAATCTCTGGGGATCTGATGGTTGCACTTGATGCATTTAACCAATGATGGGTGCAGTTCCTCGTCACATGGGGTTCCATTTCTTAGCCTGTTTGTCACATGTGCAATATTCTGGAATTTCATGACAAAGGTATTGATGTACATTCTCATCTTCCTCATTGAGCTTAAAAATGTTGTTATTGTTGTCTCTAACTATGTGAAGAGCTCTTTGATCTTTATCATCATGATAATATATGTTTTACTGAAGGAGGAGATGAACTGCATGTCTGATGATGGTATGGCTTTTCTCACACATGTTTTTACTGCATAAGCCTGAATACTGCCTGGTGTGGTCCAACGTAGCATGCATTAGGCTGCTGCAAAATCTCATCATGGTTGATATAGTACTGTCTGATTTCAATATGGGCAGCATCATTGCTTTTATGGATGTACTTGAAAATATATTTTACACTCTTGACAGCGGTGCATACTTCCAAATTCATATGGCAATTGAACTTCATGAGTAGATGAGGATTAGGTGGCACAACCCAGTTATCATTTACAGAGTGGTGACGTAGCTCTGCTTTGTATTGCCTGTGTCATCTGTACAGTGGGTATCCATCGACACTAAAGTCTATTTTGTTGTTGTCTTTGCTTAGGGAACTTCTTCTTGCATTGCCCATTCTGCATACAGACACGCTGAGGGTCCAGCCCGCCACATGGGCATGCAATATCTGTCTTAACAGTGTTAGTGAAGACTGGGTGCAGCTGAGGGCTTAGAATCTCTACAGACATCAACTGATCAACATCTTCAGTTGTTCGTGATTTGTTCGCATCTGTGAGAAAAAACACCATGTGTGCATGTGGCAAACCTTTTTTCTGAAACCCAATTGTGTGTACGAAGGCAGCAACGAGTCCTAATAGATCTTCGAACAGAAGATCATCGAGAATTTCTTTGTATTTTAAATGGAAAACGCGATTCACCAAATCTGGCCTGTCACTTGAAGATTGATGTGGAAGCAGATTTCCTAGAATTTTAGGCTACCTATGATTTGCTGTGGTGACTAATACAACCTCACCTCCACGTGGTAGTCCCTGGGAAACGCGCTACACTGGTAGCATAGGCTAACGAGGCTCTGGACAGCAATGGCCTGTGCTGTAAATTATGGCCCGACAAACCAATGAGTACAAATAACAGAAACGTTGTCAACGGCGTAAAGGGCAATCGGAAGATAGCCTCGCTCGGTCGGAATCTCGATGTGCCACAGGTCGAATCGGACCGTTATCCTGCTACTGCTGGCAATGATAAAAAGAAACTGAGAAGGAAATGGAAGAAACAGACCCGAAGAATTGCAACCTGGAATGTTAGAACGATGCTTCAGAAAGGGAAGATCAACAATGTGATAAACGAGATGAATAGAATGCGATTGGATGTACTGGGAATCTCGAAGATGCGATGGAACGGTTCTGGTGTTTTGAGAATTGATGATCACACTGTGTACTATTCAGGTAATGACAAGCACTCTCACGGAGTTGGCTTCACTTTATCGAAACAGATGTCAACGAAGATTATGGCTACTTTAGCAGTATCGGACAGAGTTCTGCTTATAAAACTGAAAGGGACACACCAAAATTTAGCTCTGATACAAGTTTATGCACCCACATCTGCAGTAGATGAAGAAACAGTGGAAAAGTTCTACGACGACATAGACTCTGCAATGAAGCAATGCCGACATAATGACTGTGTGCTTGTCCTGGGTGATTTTAATGCAAAAGTCGGAAGTGACACATGGCGGAATAACAGGAAACTGGGGCCTTGGTGCTACCAACGAAAGAGGCGAAGCCCTTACCGAATTGTGTATTCAGAAAGATTTGTGCATTGCTAACACCTTTTTTGAAAAGAAACCTGAGAAGCTGTGGACATGGTGCAGTCCTGACAAATGTACAAAAAATCAAATTGACTGCATTTTGATTAAACGTAGATTTCGTAACGGTATTTTAGACGTTGAAACAGACCCAAATGCAGATTGTGATACTGACCACAATCCACTGATTTGCAAGTTAAGACTCCGGTTGCAACACAAGGCCGAAAAGAGTGTAACAAAAAGTTATATTGACTGGAATGCTTGTTACGAAGAAACACTTGAGAAGTACCAAAGACTATTTTGGGAAAGTTACGGTAATCCGGGCCACAATGTTGACTTTGAAAAACTCAATGCATCTTTTGCACTGGGAAAAGAATGCTTACCAAAAAAGAGAGTCAACAAGCACAAACCGTGGATGACACCTGAAATCCTGGATTTGATGGAGAAAAGACGTCTGGCAAAAGTGAATAATGATCATGTATTGTACGCTTCTTTTCGCAAAAAGATAAGAACTATGTGCAACGAAGCGAAAGAAGAATACTTGAAGCACATGTGCGATGAAATTACGAACTCATACAACAGGTCCCCAAAAGAAGCTCACCTATTGATTAAGAAGCTGAAAGGAAGCTACCTCCAGCAAAGGAGCATTAAAGGTCTCAAATCGAAAAGCGGTAAGCTCTTGAGCAGTTCGAACGAGATAATGTGCAGATGGGAAGAGCATGTTCGAGAGCTTTATAGCGATGCAAGTAGGGTAGATAAGCCCCTCCTCTTCACTCCACCATTGGATGGAGATGAACTGCTGCTCAGCGAGCTCGAACATGCGGTCAAGAAAACAACACTCGGAAAGGCTGAAGGACCAGATGGTGTCAGCACAGAAATGTTCCTACATCTCTCTGAAGAGGGTAAACGCCTGCTACACAAGGCACTGAATGAATTATACAACTCTGGTGAAATACCAAGGGCTTGGCAAAAGTCAAACTTTATCGCTCTTCCCAAGTCATATAATGCCAATGAATGTGAAGATCACCGGACAATCAGCCTGATCTGTCACGGACTGAAAATTTTATTAAAGATATTGCTGAAGAGGGCAAAGAATCTCATCAGTCCACAGATTTCAGACACCCAATTTGGATTTACTCCGGACATTTCTTGTGCTTTATTGACTACAAAAAAGCTTTCGATAAAGTGAAACACAATGAAGTAATTCATCTGCTCGACGATATTGGTATGCCATATAAAGACCTGAGAATCATCCAAGAGGTCTATTACAACCAGACCGCGACTGTTACATATAACGGCCAAGTCTCGAAAGAGATTGACATTTGCAAAGGTGTGAGACAGGGATGTGTCCTGTCACCCGATCTCTTCAATCTCTACAGCGAGAAGATAATACAAGGAATAGACAATTACGCTGGACTGATTGTTGGGGGACGAGTAATTAACAATGTCCGTTATGCTGATGACACAGTCCTTATAGCAACTAGTCAAGAAGAACTTCAGTCGGTGCTTGATAGAATTTGCGAGATTAGCTCCATGTACTCAATGCAACTCAATTCGAAGAAAACCAAGGTGATGCGAGTTAGCAGAAATTCAGAAGGCAATTTAAAGATAACTGATCCGAATGGTGTACAGTTAGAACAAGTCGAAAAATTCAAGTATCTGGGAACGTACGTTAATTGTAACGCCAAGGATGATTGTGAACTGAGGGTCAGAATTGCACAAGGCAAAAAAGCGTTTAACGATCTTAACTACTTCCTGTGTAATAAGAGCTTGCCTTTTTCCACTAGGAACAAGGTACTAACCTGTTACGTTTTACCCGTAGTAACATACAATTCAGAAACGTGGTCTATTTCTAAACCCCTTGCAAAGAAGATCAATGCGTTTGAAATGTGGTGTTTCTGCCGAATGAATAGAATATCATGGAAACAAATGAAGACAAATGAAAAAGTGCTGTCCTCATGCAAATGTCAGCGATCCCTCCTCAAGACAATACGTACGAGACAATTGAAGTTTCTCGGTCATATCGTACGAAAACAAGCTTAGAGAACCTTGCTCTTACGGGGAAAATTGCTGGGAAACGCAACAGAGGTAGACAACGAATGTCGTTTATGTCCCAATTTCAAGGAGAGCCAAACGACATCATTCACAACGCCTACGACAGACACAGATGGAAGATGTACTCAAGAGTGGCCGCCAATGCCTGGGACAGGCTCGGCAATTAAGGAAGGAAAGGCGATTTGCTGTAAATGTTAGGAAAATGTCTGCATTTCCATACTTTGTAACAATTTTTATTGCATCTTGGTAGTGTTGATATATGCTTCTTTCTCTGCCTTCAAAGCTTGATGGTAAAATAACAATGTGACCTACATTAGCATACTCTGCTTGCGTACACTTGTCAATATGAGCCATCAAGCCTTGGTATCATTCAGCATTTAGCTCTGATTTATGTGTTCTAATGTAGGTCAATTCATTCCCCTCTACCTTTGTAAATGCATCAACCTGGTATTGCTGAAACAATAGACAGGAAAGATAAATCAGTGAAAATTTTTCTTGTACGGCAGCTCTGTAGCCATTAAAAAAAAACATGTTCAATGTAAGTCTTGCTCTCTTTTGAGCACCAAGTTACCTTTCATTAGGAGCAACATTCCGCTGAAGTTCAACACTCCAACCAATTCTCCATGGATGAATAACAATGGAGGTCAGTGGGTCCGCATTTGGGGGTGTTGTCTTGATCTTGATAGTATTCTGTACATTAGTGTCTGCTGGATATACATTAAAATCTCCGTCAGATGGATTTGGTGCTCCAACATCATTTCCCACATAGATTGAAGCTATGTATTGTTATAACACCTGATCTGAAATGGATGTGTGGCAATGACCATCCTGATTGGCCAAACATGCTGATTGTTGACAGCAGTAAGTTGTCTTTCTCTCTTAAGGATTTGACCCATGTTCTTATATTGTCTTGCATATGGATTGACATCCATTAGCTCATCCTGCAAAAACCTGAAGAATTTCAGGCCTAAGGTTAGTATTCCTTGGATGAGTTACCCTCTGCTACCATACGTTGGTACTCTCTAGCATGTAAAGCTGTGCATACTGAGGTAGTTGACCCTTTGGGGCTGCTTGTGCAGCTGTCAACTCGTAGGCTTGACCATGAATTGTAAGAACTCTGGGTCCTCTACCAACATACTCAGTTAGTATTGCATTCCAAGAAGCCATTAACAAAGCAGCATTGCAGTGGCGAATTTCTCCCAGGAAGTGCTGTGAATCTGCTGTGTCACCAGTGAAAAGCTCCAGAATGTTCTGTGATGGGGGCTTAATTGCTAGTAAAGCAGGATTTAGTGAAGATCTGCTTCATAGAGCATTCATGTTGAGAATATCTTGCTCCACAATGAGGACACATGTTCTCCATGTAACTAAAGAGATGTAGGGCTGGCAACTGAATGGGCTCTTCTTCAATAATTTAATGATGTCCTGGTACGTAGGGATGATCTGCTCCCAGTGCCAGTACATTATTGGCTGTGGGGTGCTGGAGCTGTAAATCTGCTAATTCATTGACTGCATCTGGAGCATGTTCATCATGATTCAATTGTGCTCGTCGCTGTTCTCTTCTGCGGTTGCAATCCTTTTTCCCTTCTGCATCTATTTGCGAAACACACTCTCACTCTCTGTGCACTCTCATATCTCTGTGGCTGCGTGGAATACAGTAGTGCATAAGTAAGCAAAAACCGAATTACAGCTTTAGGAAGATAAAAGTGTAATACTGTCAAGCAAGCATGTCCATAAATGAAATTGAAACGAACTCTGAAGAGAGATACCATAATTCCTCAAATTTTTCCCCTGGGGACTTATATATGTTTTACATTTGTAGACGGGGGCTTTTTTGAATAGGCGGGGGCTTAACAAATTTCCCTGGCAGTTGGTCAGATTACAGTTGAAATCCATCTACTAATAAACGATTTCTTGTTTAATGCTGTACTTTCAAGTAATTTTTGAAGGACTGACAAAATTTTCGTTAATTAATGGCTGCTTTTTCTTTCCTAGCTCTATAAAGCACAAACAAACTCTCAAATAGGTAAATTCACATGCTTGGATGAGGGCTTATTCCAGGGGGGCTTACTAACAATTTATAACTCTAGGGTAGGGGTTTATTCGAAGGGGGCCTATTCCAGGGGGGCAATTCAAGGATTCATTTTAGACGTGCTTGAGAAGGCAGTAAATTGAGCAACTGCCATAATAGCAGGGACCATCTAATTCTTACATATAGAGTACAAGCAAGAACAAATAATGAGTACTCACATCAAGTAGAATAAAGTTCAAACATGGTAGCACATTCACATTCAAGTAGAATAATAAGCGACTGTGATAAATAGAATGCTGTTTATGAAAGATGAGTCCAAAGTTTGGAATCTGTTTAAATTAAGTAGAATAATAACAATGTATAGGAAATAGAAAGAAACTTGGTAAAAGAAGGGGCCGTATTCTGGGAAATAGAAGTACTCGAACAGATAATTACTATAGCATCTCATAGCAGCATGTTAGAAGTATGATAGAAACCGCCATTCCTATTTCGCAGGCATTACTTGTGAAGTAGAGTAATACACTTCTATAAGACGTACAAAGACACTTTGTAAACAGATAAGGCAAAATTCAAAGAAATTACAATTACTATACTGTATCCACTATAAATAGAAATACAGTCGAACCCCCATGTTAATCAAGCCCCCTTCAACTAATAACCCACGCAGAAGTGTGTAGAATCCAATGAAAAAGCACTCAGTAGCTAGTAGGCAGTAAAACAATGCAAATTGAAATAAAAATTTCTGGAAATTAATTGTGTTTTTAACCAGGAAATGAAATAGCCTAGTGAAATAATTGCCATCTAATGCAAAACATGTGCTAATATACTGTATCCACTATAAAGAAATGAAATTACAGAAAAACCCTCACTTTAATACAGCCTACTTCAACTAATAGCCAGTACAAGAGTCTGGACCGAACGCGGAATCAAACTGTCAACCAAGATAGCTGTCTAGAGGGCGGTGGTACTTACTTCACTCCTATATGATTGCGAGACTTCGCAAGATCATGGGCATCAAATGGCAAGACAGGATCACCAACAATGAAGTTCTTGAGCGGGCAAATATTTCTGGTATTGAGGCCTTGCTGATAATATCAAGAGTGAGATGGACTGGTCATGTAATGCGCATGACGAATGACCGCATCCCAAAGCAGCTGCGTCTCTCCGAGCTTTCAACAGGTACCCGTGCACAAGGAGCTCCACTCAAGCGCTACAAAGATGCTGTCAAGTCTTCCTTAAAGGCATGCAGCATTCCAGTGATGGGATGGGAAGCCTTAACCCTTGACCGCACTTCCTGGAGAAAGGCTGTCTCACAAGGATGCCAAATGTTTGAAACAAGACGAGTTGGTGACCTGGTGAGGAAGAGACAGGACAGAAAGGAGCGACAAAGGATGGCTTCAAAAAATGTGGCCTGCCCTGCCTGCGGACAACTCTGTGCCTCGGAGTTCGGGCTCAGAAGCCACAAACGACGCCACTGAATCGTATTGTCGACAACGACAGCGATCCAAGAAGAAGAATACTCTTAGGTGCCGAATAAGCATCCCTTGCTTAATTTTTACCAAAAAATTCCCATCCCTCCTGCTGTTCTTAGTGTCCTGCCGCTTATTATTTTTTCAGTTTCTTTAGAAGACATCTGGAAGAAATTTGATGCTGTGACTGAGGTACCTAAATAATAAATGAGATGTAAATGAGGCAGTATTGCAAAACGTAATTGCTTGTAGTGATGTGTAAGGAGATTTTTTTATTAATGGTTATTGGTGCATAGTTAGCGTAAATTTCCAACCACCATGCTTAATCCCACTTAATTAGTCTTGTATAATTTTTCAACATCTCACGTATTTGGGACGCAAGAGTAGATTCCAATGAAAAAGCACTGCTCAGGAAAAGTTTAGGTTCTTTTATGAAGGCTTCTACTGTAAGGCATTCCTGTTCCTCAAATCTACAGGACTGGAGATATAGCGAATTCAAATCCATGCTAGGTAAGAGTGCGTGGAGAGTCTTATGAATACTGGAAAATTGCCAAGGGGGTTATTCAATTACTACATATATGCCATCATGACTGAAAGTTGCCCCCCCACCCATCATGCACCCCCATTTCCTACATACTCTTACCAATATAACCTCATGCTGGGAAGCATAAGTGCGCAGCCATTAAGTAATTTTCCACACGTATAAATGTAGCCCTTCATTCATTACGTATTTTTAATTGTATGACTAACATTGTTTTTCTCTCTCATTGTCGCATGGAGAGAGCTTGGGAAATGATGTACAGTTGTTGCGCAAATGTTTCATAAAAAAAGTAATGAAATTCGATGCCAATGACAACAAAGTATGATGCAGGTACCTTTCATATGAACATATTACAAAATAGGTACAAAAAGTGACTGTTTTTCGTACATACTTGGATGTGTCAACCCCCTCCCCTCTGCGTATGACCGATACTTTTGCTCGACCCCCCCCTTTGAGCATGCATACTAAATGTATGATCCCAAAAGTGAACACCGTGAAAAATCGCACACAAAGATTGTATAAAATAAATAGTTAAGCAACTTACCGGAACATTTAATGATGGGAATTTTAGATAGTCTCCTCTCATGTCTTGCCGTACAATGGTGGC
This sequence comes from Cassiopea xamachana, assembly GCA_900291935.2. Lineage (NCBI taxonomy): Eukaryota > Metazoa > Cnidaria > Scyphozoa > Rhizostomeae > Cassiopeidae > Cassiopea > Cassiopea xamachana. The sequence continues at coordinate 5,625,069 of OLMO02000252.1, forward strand.
CCATTGTTCTCATTCAGAAATTAACTTTTATTAAGTTTGAATTTCCAAACTTATTTTTTTATTTTGAAATCTTAACTTTATTTCATATTTAAAAACATAACACCTTTATTTCATTTTATAAATCAAACTTTTATTTCCAAAGGAAAGCTTTTGTTTTCATATTGGAATTTGAACTTCGATTTGCAAAAGAAGTTGGTTTGTAAAAAAAAGTTGCTAATGTTCGGCCGCTCACGAACAAAAAAGAACTGCACAACCTCACCCAACCATCTCTTCTCCAGTCCGGAAGAGAAGGGGATGGCAATAGTTAGGGGGTTGCAACTAGCAAGAGACCACTCATGCTAACAATTAATAAGCTGTGAGCTGCATCTAAGTAATGATAATAACAATAATAACAGTATAGGTCATAGACTCTATGTTAGCTTCGTTTTCATATTCTTGCACAAACATGAAGTGATAGTAGCATTTAGCGTGTTTCTAGGGGCTTCCTTTCCCAATGCCGACATGTTTTCAAGCTATATTTCATCAAACTCAGTCAAACGGCGCCAGACTCCAGACAGGGAAAAAACAGACTTCGAAATACACACAAATTTAAAACATCAGCAAATCAGCCTCAGCAACTATTTGAAGGCTTGTATGTGGTGTGTGGTATTTGCTACAAAAAGTATATGGACGTGGACAAAATACATGCAAAATATATGCAATGTAACGAAAATACAAACGAACGATAGTAAACTCAAACTAAATAATTAAATATACTTGCAAAAGTCCAGAGCATATTCTAAACACTTGTTGGCACCATAAAATCAAAGAATAGAAAACCCATTTCTAGCTCTGATCAGCAACCTTCTTCATGCTTTGATGAACAACCTGAAAGATTGCTCTACTTTATTTGAAGTCATGCATACTTTGCATGCCTAGCAAAATAACACAAAGCGTCCTTTGAAAACTGTTCAAAATTTAAACAATAGTTACCTTTGCAGCAACATCTGGCTTCCCAAAATGTGGAATGACAAAATCATGAAGCATTTTCTTTTTCCAAAAGTAATATGTTTGGCTCCTCGAGAGGAATTGAACCACTATACTACACCATCCTTCCATCACCTTAAATGGCACAATGAAAAACAAGTTTATCAATTTGATGTTCTAATACTTGTTCAGATTTACCATATTTGCTCCCAACTTTTACAAACACACATCATCATCATCATCATCATCATCACCATCATCATCATCATCATCATCATCATCATTTCAATTTTCTACAGGTGTTGGTCCAATCAGCTATGCTTGTTTTCAACGGCCGTCTATGTACGAAATAAAAGCTTAAATCTTACAAAAAAGTACATATTTTAAAAGGTCTACATTAAGAAGTGTAGAAAACTACATATTAACAACTATTTCGAAATATGACATAAAAGATGCCAGAGATGATGTACATTTAGCACCAGACGAGAGATCTTAGACCAAAGTTTGCTAATAGTGGTTTGGCAGGGGTGTCGAATGCACTCTAAGTTGTTATTCTAACTGCTCTATTTTGTAGCTTTTGGAGTCTGTTTATGTAAGTTGTGCTACAACACCCCAGACAGAGGAGCAATATCTAAAATGTGACTCTATTATGTTTATATACAAGTTCTTCAAGATGCTCTGTGGTAAAAATTGTTTTACATGCTTCAATACTTCCAAGAGATGGGAGACCTTCCTCGAGATTGTGTCCACATGCTTTTTCCAAGTTAGATGCCTATCAATCTGAAGACTAAGATATGTTGTTTCTTTTATATTTTGAATATTTGTGTCACGTATTTTCAGGTCTAAGTCTACTAATATCCTCGAATGCTTTTGACGAGATAAGATATTCATGGTAACAGTTTTAACTACACTTCACTATCTTCTCGTATATTTAAAACTCTTCATCTATTCACTTTGTTTCTTGGGGGATTCTCTTGGATAATCAACATAATATCTCTTTCATTGAAATTTTCCTTTTGATTGTACCACTTTTTTCTTTTCTGCTGATTGTGTAAATATTCTTTACGCCATCTCTTCCAAAATTCATCAGATAAATGCTGGACTCTGCACCAATATTTCTTTTAATAAATGTCTGCCCTTGGGAAATTACTGGTTGGAGGTAGAATAACGTTCGTCTTTATCGTCAATAAATTGTTTGGTGAAAGAGGCAAACAATTTTGGCTGTTCAAATTTTCAACTGTCAAGTGTCTTGAGTTCAGGATTCCTATCAATGTACTGATTTTATTTGCCTCTCTGAGATGCCTCTCATATGGCTAGCTGCTGGCAGGTTTCTTTTCCATTTGAAAAGAAGAAAAAATTCTCCTTTGTTTAACAATGCTTGCTTAATCTTGTCATAATCCATCTCCTTTACAGCATCAGATATTTGTCTTTCCGCGCCAATGAAATGGGTGCTCCAATTAGAACGTAACTGACTAATATTGCGTCTGACGTTGATAAACTGACGTAAGGCCATACTGAATGAATCTGTCTCTAGGGTATTTGATACTTCAATATCAACCCCCTGACTCATTAAACAAGTGAAAAGACAAACATATTGTTTCAAGTTTTTTTGCTTCTTTATGATGTAACATGGACGGAAATAGTCAACTGCACAATATGTGAATGGTGGACCTTCTTGCATTTGATCAGTTGGAAAATCTGCCATATTTTGTTCTCCTTGAAGACATTGGATACAATCAGATATGAATTTATGCACCAGTGTGCTACACTGCACTATCCAGTAACTAGAATTTTTAATTTCATTTTTTGTTAACCCATTACCTTGGTGACGTACCTTCTTGTAAAAACTTTATACTATAAGCCTCGAAGCTTTTCCTTTACTTGCTAGAAAAAGGAGATGCTTTATGCTGTACTTTAAATCAAACCTTCTCAAACGACGACCTACTCTTAAAACTCCAGACTGGCCTAAAAACTGACATAATTGCACAAGAATATCATTGTTCTTTAAAAATTTCTTTCTTTTTATGTCGCTCTCACGTGTATCTTCATGAAATTCACCTAGATCTTTTAACACTTTTAACTGTTCTTCAATGGCTCCATTCCACACCCACTTGATAATTAGCTTTTCTGCTTCTTGTAGATCTTCAGCTGCTACATTAATGCTACATTAACTTCACGATGATAGCTAGTACTCTCTTTATCCAATACCAACTAGATAAGTACTTTTATGATTGTAAATTAATATGATTTTCCTCTTCAACCTTAGTAAAATTTACTCTTATAGGACATTTTATAGGACATTCATCAGTGTTGCCATTAGGCTACCACAAGAAACGTAAATAGTATACTTGATTTTCTGTAACATTGACCTGATAAAGCATAGCCATGACCGCAACTGGTTCCAATCCAAATCATGCCAACACTCCAACTAGTGAATTTGCTAATTTTGGCCCCTACAGAAGCTCTTCATTTAATGATATTCCATTGTAGTTGCAACTGCAATCAAAGACTACGCAAATCTTACTGGGCTCATTAGGGTGATATACACCATGATGTGGTAGATGCCATTTTCTGCCCTCTTTGACTTTTATGTATGACTCTGGTACCCTTGTAGCATAGCCTTTGCTAATTATATAATTCATGAGCGTCACATAATCTTCCTTGAATTGCTTATTTGCAAATTTCTTCTTTATCCAATGAGACCTCTGCTCAGCTTGCTCATGATTGTTAGGCATTTTCACATTGTCTTCATGGAATGGAGAGGTAACTGGTAATGTCAATTAACCAGTCTAGTCTCCCTTTCAATCTTTACAGAAGTTGCTCATCTTCTCTTGATATAGAGACTATTTGTTCTGCTATACATTTAATCTCGTAAGCAATTTCTCAGATGTCGATTGTGGAGGATAAACACCTTTAAGCAGCTGATCTTTCATTTGCTTAGGAGTTGGCTCGTCAAATTGCTTTCTGTACACATCTTTCAACACTGTGGCAGCATTCATATCCCTAACTTCACATTGAACAGCAAAATAATGTTAAAAACATTTATTCGTAGTTATATCAGTAACAGCAATTCAATTGCAATTTATACTATTTTCTGTAGATTGTCCATTCAATAAAGTACCGACAATATACCACCCAGATGCAGTCCATTGTGCAAATGGACTTCCATACTTTTCATTAGTAATCTCTGTGGGTTGCAAAGCAGCTGGACAATTGTCTCCGATTAAGAGACCTATAGGAATATCACAATTTAGATCAATTTAGATCCACACCACAGTATCTCATTCCAATCTATTGGAAGATCCTGACGACTGACAACCTTTGGCAGATCGAGTTAATTGCTCCAGTCTAAGCTTGATACAACTTAATCATTTACATTATCTGCATCGTCTTTGATTATTCCAGTAATTGTTTTAATAATACTTGTGATACTAACTTTTGGTGCATCCAATATTGTTAGAACATCTTTGCTTATAAATGTCCATTGACTGTAGCTATCCAACATCCCATAAATATTAATCACGTGATTTTGATTAGATTTGTGCCATAATAGAGAGTTTATGATTCACGACACAAATGATGTCGATGTGCCTGACTAGTCTGAACACTAAAGTTTGATGCGCAGCAAAACCATGTCATTATGATTGCAATATTACGTAAGATGCTCCAAAATCGAAATAGCTAAGGTGCAATTTGATGCTAACTTCATTGACTATTTGAATGACGAGGAATTTTTGCTTTTACTCAAAATCATCATACAAAGTTACCTCAATTGAAATATGATCGATTCGATTTGGAAGCAATGAGACGATGAATGCCTTGTGAAGTTTAGCTTAACAAGTGCTGAAATTTACGGACGTGTTAGGACATTTCATCTCCCTGAAGTTCTTCGGTGCTATAATGGATGGGTTTTAGACTCTGTTGAAGCTCTGTGTATATGTTTAAAATGATGTGCATCCCTCCTGTGGATATGCTGATCTAGTCCCAAAATTTGGGAGGTCTGTGCCACTGTTGTGCGCTGTATGAAACCAATTAACAGATTTGATATATAATCCATTTTCACATCTTTTGAGATATCTTAACCAACCCTGGTTGGCTCCCATTTACCTTCAAGATTTTGCAATTAAGTGCATGCAAAAGGAGGAGCCCTGGTCAATTGTTGGGGATTTATTGACGGAACTGTCCGGCCAATATGTAGGCCGAAAAGAAACCAGCGAGTGGTATAGAATGGGCACAAGAGGGTCCGTGTATTGAAGTTTCAAGCTGTTGCTGCCCCAAATGGCGTAATTGCAAATTTATTAATTTCCTTTCAGCTACTAATATTAAACTACTTCTAATTTCTTGTACCTAAAACAGAGGAGTATCACCGTAACATACTATGAAAACACATCATGTTTTGTAGGGTGCTTGAGCTAATGCTCTTTCAGCTATTAGTATTAAACTATTTCAATTTTTAAACTTGTCCCGTAAAATATGATGATATCTATCTCAAAGACCTGTTTACAAAATAGAAATTTGAACAACATATCAACATAGCAATTCAAATGATGATTTGCACAGCAGCTATAAATTCTAAACTAAACCACTTGCAAACATTTGGGATTTCTTTGACTTGGATGCGGCTGCTGTGTCTGACGATGATTATGAATGTTCCATATTCCTAAAAGAAGTATTTCAGAATCAGTCGAACATCACTAATAAATACGTGAAAACTTTGAAAAAATATAGCTTAAACCCTATAAATGCAGCTAAAACTGCTAGTTAAAAAAATATGCGAAAGTGGTAGGAATGCATGCTTGATTATTTCAGTTTTGTCTGCACGACGTTTAAAAATACGCTTTCAGTGTTCTGCTGACTTTGAAGATGCGCGAAAGACAAGGGACATTCCATTGCTCTTGCTAGTTCTACACCTCTTTAGCATGTCCTCTGGCAGTGCGTTGGGAATCATAAACTCTCTATTAACATTGGCACTGCACTAAGGGAAAGATCTCCAGCAGAAACTTCGTTGGCATCAACAAATTCTGTGCAGCCATTTTTTATTTGAGGAACATCGTTCGTAGAAATCTTTGCTTTTACCTGTAAATTTTTGTGTACCATGCATGCTTGTTGGGTGTGATATCCTGCAGTATTTCTCCTTGTATGCAAGCTTTGTATACAATTCAGGATATTTATGTGAAGGAGAATAACAATCAAAGTACAGTTTATGTGAAATTACAAAAAATCTTCCTTGCGAATGGTGATCTGTTCATGAATGTCTGGCAGCTATCTAGACAATGTTTCTCTTTGCAGAAAGGGCATTCTGGAATAGTATGTTTGACGTTCATTCCTGAATTTTTAACTTGATTAGTTGCATAAAATTTTGTGCTAATTGCAGTGTCAGTTTCTTCTGATTTTGTGACAAACAATGTTATTTTGGACCTTCCAACATCTCTTTGAGTTCTTGGGCTGTAGGAAGGTCTTTTTGATATTGTCTTTGACATGGCTTCTTTACTGAATGTGGGATCACTTGTAACTTCACTCTCTTTGCTTCCACAAAATCTCTAAAATTCACTTTTCTTGAGTTTGTTGACTTTGTGGTATAAGTCTGCGTAGCTCACTATCGTTGCAACCTTTCTTGTAACTTTAAAAATAGAACTTGAAGCGATGAACTTAGGTTAATCATGAACTTATTCCTCATCAGTCAAGCAACCTCGTCATTTAGCCAAATAAGAGTAGAATTCTTCGCAACTTCCTGCTATCGTTGTAATAAATTTTAGGCCATGAGCTCAATGTTTCAATATACGCATTAGCAACTTGTATAGGATTGTCATAATGCTTTTCCAACAATTTTCTTGCTCTTCGATAGCCAGATTCGGCTGGTTGATACAAACAGAATTCAATTCAATTCTTTGGCTCTCCACGTGTATACTCTTTTAATATAGCAAGCTTCTCTTTTGGGCTTGAAATCTTCGAATCTACATTCATATCAAATAGTGTCATGAGCATCTTGTACTTCAAAGAATCGCGAGTAAATACATCAGGAGTAACTTGAGGTAAACTTTGCTGATGAATACATTCTCCTTGTTTTTCTAACAGGTAATATAGCATCTTGTTCCTTTGATTGCTAAAAGGAGTAAGCTGTGGCATGGGGGTGAGACTAGGATTTGGAATTGAGGAAGGATGGGGTCAGGAAAGGAAGTAGTTGCAACACCATGAGTAACTGTGGGATGAAATTGTGGAATGTCTGGCTGCTAGTTGTCTTTCTCGAGGTTAAATCGTGCTTGCGCACTAAACATTGGTGCTTAGTAAGAACGCTGATCATTTGCAGGCAGAAAACTCTCTAACTTCGTCATTGCATTTTGTCATGAAAATGAGACAGAGCTGGCTTTCTTTCGTAACTGTATGCCATAAAATTATCCTCAACTTTTCAAAATTGAACATTCTTGTCACTCAAAGAATGCAATTTATAATCATTATTTAGAAATCCCTAATGAATTTTTCCAATCGTGTGTGGTCTAACTCCAGCTCTACTTGTTTTTCTTTCTTGAAATATTGTGCTCTTGCTTGTTTTTGTAGCTAAATTAGTTCGATTTCTGATGATGCCATCCATTCATTTACATGAACTATGACAAATCTTGGATAATTTCAATTTCCTTGAAAATTTAGAACTCCCTTACTTTATGGAATTAGGCATTGCTCTGGAAAATGAAACAGCATTTGCATTAGCCTTCCAAGATTACATGTCTTGTTGCAAGTCATTAACTTTATTAAACATCTGAAGAAAGAGAGGGGCACTCATTTGTATCTCTTCGGGAGCAACTTGACGTGTGTAATCATTTATTTGACTGTATAACCGTTACAAGTAATTCGTCAATCATATTTATGCCTTCATTCGTTTTAAGCATGTGATGAATTCTTACATTGTGGCCTTCAGTGATATACCTGTATCGGTCATGATTTTTCCGTCTTATATCCCTTGTTTCTATCCCGTCTGCAACGCCCTTTTCCGTTGAAACTCGAGTTCTTCGTGGATATGATTCTGCAAGTAAACCTGCGCAATCATCTAGTTTTTCATTAAACCCTTTTACTATTACGCGAACTTTGGCCCTTGCAGCTACAGCTTGAATTTTGTTCTTTTCAATCTCCAAATCCATCTAATTCTATGCCAGGAATATTACTAATTCCGTCGAAATGGCTTTTCGAAAACGACGAAATGGCACAAAACCTCAGAAAGGGAAGTAAAAACAGACTTCAAAATACACACAAATGTAAAACATCAGCAAATCAGCCTCAGCAACTATTTGAAGGCTTGCGTGTGGTGTGTGGTTTTCGCTACAAAAAATATATTCACATGGACAAAATACATGCAAAATATATGCAATGCAATAAAAACATAAACAAACGACGGTAAGCTCAAACTAAATAATTAAATATACTTGCAAAAGTCCAGAGCATATTCTAAAAACTTGTTGGCACCATAAAGTCAAAGAATAGAAAACCTACGTCTAGCTCTGACCAAGAACCTACTTCTTGCTCTGATGAACAACCTAAAAGTGTGCCCTTCTTTATTCAAATTCTTGCATGCTTTGCATGCCTATCGTAATAACACTACGCGTCCTTTGAAAAGTGTTCAAAGCTTAACCATTAGTTTCCTTCTCCTGTGCAGGAAATTATAAATCATCATTTTCAGCGCCATCGCACAGTGAGCCCAAAATGCGATTATGTGGCAATTTTTGCATAACTTAGTCAAATTTTGTCATATGAGGGAGTATGTTCTATTCTGTTGGAATAAGATATGGTATGTTTTGCGGAATGCCTGAAAGTTGCAAAAAATTTGATTGAACAACTAAATTGCTCTATGTTCCTACAGTTTTTCTGCATTGATCTAAAGCCAGGTGTGGCTCTGTTACATGGAGTGTTGATTCTTGTAGCTTAGTTATCAAGGATTCAACATATATATCGGTTTTATATATGTCCAGAAACCATCTCCTGGGTGCAAATTGAGGTTAAAACATAGTTTTTGAAGATTTTCATACAAAAGTACAGCCATTTTGGACCCACTTTTGTTCCAAAATGGGGCCAAAACTGGACCAAGAAAGGGGTATTTTATCAGAAGACTATGGTTTTACATGTCTTTCGCTGAATATGATACATTTTCTATTACTTTAGAAAGTTTCTATTCTGTTGGAATAAGATATGGTATGTTTCGTGGAATGCTGGAAAGGTGCGAAAAATTTACTTGATCGCAAAAATATACTCTACGCTCTTAAAACTTTTGCTGCATTGCTCTAGAAACGGACTTGTTTCAGTTGCAAGGAGAGTTGATTCTTGTAGCGTAGTGAACAGGGATTCAGAATCTATATTGGCTATATATGTCCAGAAACCATCCTCTGGGTGCAATTTGAGGATAAAAGTAATTTTTTGTGAATTTAATGCCACAGTATGGTCATTTTGAGGCCCCCAGTTATTCTAAACAAGGACCAAAGATGGGTCAATAGGGTACTAACATTTCAAAGAATAAAATATATTGTGCTTGCAAGAAGCATGTGGTATCGGAAGTAGGGTACGGGTATTCGAATTTGTAAAAAACTGTTAATTTGACAATAGGTTTCACATGATTCCAAAATATTCTGATATTCAAATTGACATAGCGTTTTGTTCCAGAAACAATATAGAGCTGATGTTTTTGCATTGAATCAGAAGGTCTTTCTAGTTTTCAGAAATATTAATCTCATGCTTCTCCTACGATAGTCATTTTTGACCAAATTATCACCCCAGGGCCCGCTTTGCATTGATTACCTTGTGCTCAACCAACAAATTTCAGTTATCGCATTGCTAGAAAAATTTCAGTACCAAACAATAGTCGACAATAGTCCTGGGACACTTTACTTATTTTTATTTTGCACTAAGTATCCATCCCTCTCTTCCCCTTAAACAGTATTAGCTTTTGAGAAAAGTACAAGTGGGAATGAAAAAAATTCTCACGCACAATGATGTCAACTGTCTCAGGAACCAAACAGCATTGTTGTAGGCTGAACTTGGTGTATGCATGGTGAAATGGCTTGAATGCTGAGAATGCTATATTTTCTTGCAGCTTTCATGAGTTTTTTAAGGACATTTTTGGCTGTTGTAGCTTTGTACCTTCAGCCATGATATGTTTCCATATAAGTAACTTTATCCATTGCTGAGAATAACATGTTGATCTGAACAGAAATGAATTTGAATGGGAAATGAGGATCAGGCAAGATCGCGCTATAACTGAGCTGCCTCGCTGGATGGGCTCATATGAACAGGCCTAAGGATGCATGGTTAGTATATGGTTGCATGCTTTTGCATGACTTAATCAATCTGCTCTAGCATCAACGCACTCGATAACAATTAGGAGATCTTGCTAGGAAATATAAGTCAGTAAATTTACCGCTCTATCAGTTTCTTTTGGTAAATCATTGCTGTTCATCCTTCCCTTCAAATAAGGAAGTTATGCAATGAAATTGGACTGAGATAATCCAGGGACGTAGGCAAGCATGATCCACTAATGCACTGGATGCAATAAAAAAATCCAGAGATATTAATGTTTATTGTTAATGGTCTAAAATTGGGAAGAAATTGTTTGTTTGAAGATAAAATACAGTTGATTAGTATCATACCCCCATGCCTTGCCTCGCTACAGTGCTCAGCAACCATTGCACAACGGTAATCTCTATTTTGCATATGTGTGGAGGCTTATCATATGGAAATATCTGGATTCACCTGTCCATATTTTGTGCCATTGGTTCAAACAGGGCACGCAATTTTTTTTCTAAAATTAGGCCTTTTACGACTAGTCTTGCGTTAGTGTAGAGTGTCTGGATTTAAGTTAGGATTGAAATGCCTCCGAGGTAAACAAAAGGTTATGATGCAATGCTTGGTGTTCTTTATAATTTGCGTAAGTCTGGAGCTACTTTGGAAATGTCGGGCATCGAATGCACTCACCAGGCGAATTGATAGAAGCTAGCTGCTGTGATATAGGGAGTTTTAACAAGGCTATTTTGACGGCTTCGTGTTATTTTGCAGAGATGATTCTGAATCTTTCAAGGAGATCAGTTCTAGAGCAAAGTTAAGGCCGAAGCCCATGAACAACTATCGCAAGTGTTGAATCTCATGCCTGATACTGTAGGCTTTGGCGATAGGCTATGCTTAAGGAATTCATAATGTTAGCTCATGGTCAGAGACTGAAAACGTGTGCATTATGGCATGGACAGTAAAATACCTAGTAAATACAAAAGAGATGACTATCGAAGCACCATCTTTTGAAATTTTGATGTTATATTAGAAATGAATTTCTCAAGTTTTAGCAGGTACTTTGGCTTTGTGGTTATTCTTCACAACTGCTGTGACGAATACCATAAGAGCTAGCAAATTATATTTCCAACATGATTCCTATTGCTATTCCTGTTTTAGAAAAGCTGATGTATTAGGTGTTGCCAGATAAGAGGTGTACAACAAATTTTTCACAGTGGAGTCGGCTCTAAGTTAGAAATCAAAATATTCTTATAGGAGTATTTATATTCTGCTGTATCCATAAATCTCTTATAAAACTGTTAAGTGTTTAACGGTAAGTAAAATATTTGTCAAAGCATTTCAATGAGAGCGTGATAGGGGTGTAGTTAGGGCATGGCCTAAATCTATCTGGGTCATGCCCAACTTGACTTTCCATGTATCATATCTACTAAATTACTAGATCTGTCCCTGATAATCAGCTAGCAAGCTCAATAGCACCAAGGGTGCAGCTACGTGCTGTAAAAAGAATGGTAATCATAAGTATTGCATTGAAACACGTTTAGCTGCAGATACACAATAGATGGACCTGTCAAGTTTTGCCCAATACAGAGAGGGACTTGTACGACAGAGACTCAAATTGGAAAGAAGCCTTCTGGAGACACGCTCCAGAGAGGAATTTCAAAACAATTGCAAACTTGTCGATGAGGTCTCCTAGAAAAATGGACTTGTTGACAACATTTACCAACTGGCCAAAGGAGCAGCACTGTCACTAGCAGAATTTCAAGCTTGAATGAAATCAGTAGCTTTCTACCAGGATTTTAGTCATTGAAAGATCAAAGCTAGATTTAGTGCAGAAGCTACATGACACAATAGACACATACAAGTTCTCTGCAATCCCTAGATCCTTGTTTTCATCAGATAGATCACTATCTTTTAGTTTCTTGCCAGTTAAGGTGCATTTGCTATTAATGCGCTAGAGTAACATTTTCGTTTTAGGAATGATGCAGGAGTCCATAGAAGGCAAATTGAAGGCACAAATAGGATTTGCATCATCTATGCTTTAACGGCTTCTCAAATTATCAAAAGAGGCCAAACATGTTCTGCTTGTGCAAACTTTGCTCAAGTATTCATTAAGATAACCAGGAAGACTTCTTAACGATATGGGGAAGTAGGGCAAGTTTCATAGATAAACAGAAAACTCATTAAAAGCACAAAACTAGAGTGAAGTATATTACTATCTCTGAAATATAAGCAACAGCAAACATAATCCTTTAAAATCCAGCTTTTCCATATTGAGGCATAAGACTGATTCACAGAGTACTCTGAGAAGATATTGTTGCAAGCATAACAGAATGGTAAAATCTCATTGCAATTAAAGGTACAGACACATTAAAGCCATGAAGGTATTTTCAGTGCCATCATCTCACAACATAAACACGAGAAAGTAGGGAACATCATCCAACATTGAGTGCTAGATGCATAAAATGCATTCCTACTATTCAAAATTGCTGTACGACCCCTAGATACTGAGGTCTCGACATTGTTTATAGCCCCTTGCGCAAGAGATCAACAGCAAGAACTGTTAGCTTCACAACAGGACAGAGAAAGTGTAACAGACGCATTAATATAAAATGCAGACCAAGCTGATAAAGGAGATAAAATGTCTTCATAGATCTAAATGTAATTTGAAGAGCGGACTGGGATGTTAAGGTTTGCTTGTAGTTCAAAGTTGAAATAATTAATTTCACTCCTCAAGCTTTGTGTCATTGCTTAAAAATCCCATGCTATAAAGTCATCTGGCAAAGAGCATATAGATTTTGAGGGGACCTTAGACTGTATTCAAAAGTTGTTGTGTCTTATTTAGTCACTTGCAACAAAAATTACTACTGTTAACGAGTTAGATGGGAACTGGGCGGCAGGAACATGGAAGCAGAAAAATTACCCCCAACTCTTAGAATATTGACTCCCTAACAGAATCAGCATATCTAGTTTTGGAGAGGATACAAAAGACAATGCATGTAGTGGTACAACTTACAGCAAATGGTTATTAAATTTATAATGACATCACAGTTCCAGAAAAGCGCCTTGAATCATCAACTCCAAAAGCGATTATTAGAATTTATAAACTATGATTGTAGGAGACTGCACAAAGCACCAAGTACCTTGGAAAGCATCATTATACAAAGCATCGAACATCACACAATGCATCATGTATGAAAAGTGTTGCCAGACTGAAGTTTTATAAATTTCCAAGCTGAGGCTCAAAATATCCCAAAATTAATTGTTTTCAGAAATATAATCCCCAAGGCTCAATGACGTGCAATGACGTCATTTATCCATATCACTTTTTGCTATTACTGAGTGATGTGCTGCCCAAGGATAGGCTTGCATTTTTTGAAGGTAGACTTCCATCGCAGTAGTATTTTAGTATCTCCTTGGGGTCTGAGGGTGCACCACTTCTATACTACTACAAAGATGTCCTCTTAGAAGTTAGCTCCCAAAACGCGACTGCTTGACAATATATAACCAGAAAGACAAGTAGAACTGCATAGAACATATCAAGGTACCCTCTCTCCTATTTTAGAAACCTTTCAAATTGGTTGAATGATCTCATAAAAAATGCACTGATTATGAGCTCCCCATGTTTTGCAAATATGTGCAGACTCTAAATCGAGGAAAAAATGGCACCCTGTTAAATTTATATTTTTGCATGTAGATGCCACGATTTTTGCCAAAATACTGATTTTGGAAATAAAATTGAGCGGAGTTATATAAGTGACCCGACTACCAAGAGGCAATCAGTAATAGAAGATGATACCGTAGGTTTTTTCTTTTTGCAAAGTAGTGAACAATCAGGTTCCCAAACATTTAAGTGAGTGTATCCTTTTAGAGAACAGGAGAGCTTACTGCTGAAGGCACACTTATGTCTTGAAGCAAGATAGCTGCTCTTGTCAGAGGTATATAGAGAGTTTTTTCCTAATTTGATGAATATATAGAATAAGTTTGATCGTCAAATAAGATCCTGCACGACAATATTCCACTTCAAAACAAGTTTTCTGTCAATAATCTGACCACTAAAAACTCTCTTCATAGAACAACAAAGAGCTACCATTGAAAACTCATAAAGGCTTTGAGTATGGTTTCATGAGTTAGATAGACATAGGTGCCACCATAATTTCCTATGTTAAAACCCCCTATGTCAGTGTATGGAAGAAATTCAATCCACTGTTCATTCCTTTTCTGCACTGCCCATTCCATTTAGTACACAGGGACAACCTACTAGGTGAAGTATCTGATACTTTGAGGCAAATGCCTGACGATCATTTTTTGTGATTTGCTGCTCATTGGCGGTCCTACTTACTATGAAATGGCTAGTAAAATGATCTTACAAGCCACTGTTAGCTTTATCATGCATACTAAATGTTTACATTGAGCTGGTTATTTGAAAGTTTAGTTTCTTGGTCTTTAAATCTTGCTTTGTCTTTTGTAGTACAAAATGGGATCATTAATAGTACATACAACAGAATTCATTCTGACCTCCAACCCTTTGAAACTATGTTTAGGGACGTACGCCCATCCCTACTACCTATATTTTAAACATCAGCTTGTCAAAATGGCGCATACCCACTCACCCTTCTACTGATACATACTTTTGAATGATCCCAATATCATATGATACAATGTACTGTGATATAAGGAAATGTATCATAGTACATTGTAAAATGTCTGTATAGGTGTAATGAATAGTAATGTAATATAATGTAATGTAATATAATATAGTGTAATGTAATAAAAATATAATCTAAGGTAACAAAATGTAATGTAATGTAACATAATGTAATAAACTGCAACATAATGTAATTTAATATTATGTAGTTTAATGTAATTTGATTTTGAATGTACTTTAGCTTTTGTTTAATCTATTAATAAATTGACTATGCATGGGCTAGAGGTTGCTCGATAACAGATGCTATCCACCTTTAACCTCAAATATTGAGTTTTATATTTAGTTATATATTTTATTGCTATACAAAAACAATTATTGCGGAAAACAAAAAGGTGAAGTTTCATCAGCAAAGAGCTAAATACTACATAGAACATTATCAACAATGCTGCCTATGCCTCTTATTCAGAGCATTGTGTTTGCATATTCATGAGATACCAGACTGCATTCAAGCCCCTTTTTGCAAAAAGCTTTGGAGAGCGTGAACCTTTATAAACTCACCAATTGTAATTCGGTACTTATGGCAAGTTTTTTCAACACTCTCTTCAAGTTTGCCCAAGCTTTACCATCTCAACTGGTGAGCTTTATTCTAGAAAAATTTGGCTAGAATCTATGGCCAGCAAAAATCACAGACTGCATACTGGATGAGACAGACAGGGACTCAGAACTAACTTTCAGTGAAGTACATTTTATTTATTTTTTCAGAAATAAAAGGCGACATTGGTAATCTGCAACTTGGTTATGAAAAACTAGAGAAAGGTCTATCCGGTGAGTTATGACATAAGACTTTGTTTTAGCAGTTGTCTTTCCAATTGTGCAAGTAACTATCAAGCATTTTAGAAAGCTGTGATTCTTATTGTGGTTCCTGATTAAACATATTCTACAATAAGAACTCGAGCCTATTCATAAAATTTTGAACTAAATGGCTTTTATATTTAGAGGATCTGTCGACATTGCAATGACTTCATCTAATTGGGAGTTGTTGCTTTGTCATATTTGGCTGATTGCAAGGGATATTTGCATTCATCGACGACAACAATTTGAGAAGGTTAAGAATCTCACGGTGATTTATATGCACATTCTCATAGTTGATAATGGTGCCATAATTTTGGCCAGATTTCATACGCAGAGTCAGCTGTATCCCAATTAATAGGTTATCCATACACTTTCATGTGTAGCCTAAAGTCAACAGCAGCTTAGGTTGTAGGACCCTTTTTGCCCATTTCCACTTTAATTGCAATTCGGAAATTGCATGCGATCTTTTCTTTCAAATTCAAATCCAAACGTTCAGAGTTCACATACAAACAATCGCAGTACGAATTTGAACTGTTTGTAGTGTTTGATATTTGCGGACCTTCACATGCAAAAGGCATAATATTCAATATGGCTGAGATTAAAGTGCATCTGAGCACCGTACTCATGGAAACATTCATAAAAAATGTTTGCTAATTTAATTTGTTTGGGACATGAGCCATCCAAGCCAAATAAGTAAATGCATTCCCAAGAAGCTGTAAGGATTGAAATTGCTTGTTAGTGTGGCTTACAAGAAAGATCATCTGGTGTAAAAGCAAAATGTTGTGATATTCGCGACACGTTCAGAAAAAAAATGAAAGTATTAATCCTCAAATCCACTTCCGAGCGACTTTTTCAGCGGAGCATAAGTGAAAATAATCCTAGCAAGTGGCTAAATCGTATGCTTGGTACTAAAATATTTCAATGCCAAATTAAAAGTTCCGAAATTGCTTGTTAATTTGGCTTACAAGAATGATCATATGGTGTAAAAGCATAATGTCTTGACATTCGGGACACGTTCAGAAAAATGAAAGTGTTAATCCTCAAATCCACTTCTAACGAATTTTTGAGTGGAGCATAAGTGGAAACAATTCTAGCAAGTGCGTAAATCGCATGCTTGGTACTAAAGTAGTTCAATTAAAAGTTCTGAAAATGGATGCAGCAGACGAAGAACATATCCTTTCTGCTATTAAAGTGATTCACAAGCAACAACAAAAGGCGGATAAAAGCTCAATAAGTGCATTCTTAGATCTTTAGCGTGGCCTAAGCATATCAGCTGTAATGCAGACTATGGACCGTATGCTGGATTCTGCTGCCATATATTGCAAGCCTCTTCATGTGAAGTCAGATAGCGAAGAAAGAAACTAGCCACCGTGTCAGAATTACAAATGAAGTAAGTGACGGAACTCTCTGGAGGAAAGGCACAACTTTAGTCAATGGGAGCAGTATCCTTTATGGCATTGATGAAAAAAAGATATGTCAGAGTGGTTGGGTAAGGTAAGACTTTTTCCAGGTGCAGCAATTGAAGATCAAAAAGACTATTACATCAAGCGACTACTACGAAAGTAACCAAGTTTGCAATCCTACATGTGGGCACCAATGACGTAAGCCTGAAAATTGCAAACCCTAAACAAATTTTGAATGCTTTGCTAAATTTTAAAAAGGACATGAAAAACCAAGTTTCAAGATGTATTGTTGTACTTTCAATGCCCACTAAAAGACTCGACAATGAGAAGTTAGGAAGGATCATAGAATCTCTGATCAAAAGTATTTCTGACCTTGGAGTATAAAATGTTTATAAAAACTACAAACAAACTTATGCATAGGTTTATATCTATATTAAATCTTCTTTAACATTGAAGATTCAATTGACTGCCAAGTTCAGTTCATGCAAATTACAGAAAATCTAAGTGAAGTTGATCCATTCTTCACTTGTTCTGAAGAAGTTACTGTCTTTACCACAGCACGAAAAAGCGGCAACATTCTTTTGACATACTTTAAAGATTTCTTCGTCCGACACTCATCAGAGTATGAAAACGTCGGATAGTTGACCTATAGGTTAACCGAAATATCCGACGTTTTCATACACTGATGAATGTCGGTTGAAAAAAGCTTTTAAGTATGTCAAAAGAATATTGCCGCGTTTTCGTGCTGTAGTAAAGGCTGATTTCCACGAGGCGAGTGCTTCAATGCGAATTCGTACCCAAACTATTCTGCGCATGCGCTGTGAGCTTTGTGATTTCGTAGAGAAATCGTCGGGAATCTTTGAAGAAGTTCATATCTTGGTGCGCACTTTCAAAGATGGTGTCTGCTCGAAGCTTGGTAATATTGAAAAAGAAGCTACTGCTTTTGAAGCTTTTAGAAGTCGAGAAGAGAGAAAGAAGGAAAAAGTGTTGGGTATGAAAAGTATACAAAAACTGGCTGGAAAAGGGAGAGTTTCACATGTTGGTAAGGGACTTGAGACTTCACGACCATGAATACTTTTTCTCATGCTTTCATATCTCACCGTCAGCATTTGAAGAGCTTCTATCTTTTGTTGCACCCATTATTGAAAAAGAAAGTACTGTAGTGCAAGATCCAATAGGGCCAAGTGAGAGATTGGCTCTTACATTGCGGTATTTGGTGACAGGAGATGCCCAGCGCACAGTTGCAGCCAGCTATAGATTAAGCCCCACATCAATAACTAGGGTGTTATCAGAGACATGTAATGCACTATGGGTTTCATTGGTGAATTTGAAATTTATTGACCCCCCCAAGTACAGAGGCATAATGGAGAGAGATTGCAGCTGAATTCGAAAGGAACTGGAGCTTCCTACATTCACTAGGAGGAATAGATGGGAAACATGTTGTTGTGCAAGCCCCACATAACAGTGGATCGGAGTATTTTGATCATAAAAAGACCCATAGTATCGTTTTGTTAGCCGTTTTTAATGATAGATATGAATTTCTATTAGTGGATGTAAGAGATTCAGGGAGACAGAGTGACGGGAGTGTTTACAACAACAGCCATTTAGGTCATGCTATTGAGCATAATTTATTAAATAATGCAAAACCTGAAAAAATTAACCCTGATTCGTCGAAACTATATCCATATGTTTTTGTGGCTGATGATGCATTTGATTTAAAACCTCATATGATGAAGCCTTATCCAAGTCAGAATCTACCAATAGACCAGAGGATATTCACCTATCGACTTTCAAGAACGCGGTGAGTTATTGAAAATACATTTGGTATTGCAACGTGAAGATTCAGGGTATTTCCTAGACCAATTATAGCTAAGACAGAGAAGGTCAAATCAATAATAAAAACAGTTGTTGCATTGCACAATTATTTAATGAAAAAACGTATACAGAATAATGAAAATAACTACAACTATTGTCCCACATCGTACACTGATAGAGATACAAGACTTGCACTAACTCTTGGAGATTGGCGTAAGGAGCTGGGCAATACTGCTGGATTGCAGCAAGTATCGCAAATGGGTTGGAAAAATTACTCACGTGATGCGAAAGAAGTATGAGATGACTTTAAAACTGCTTTTTGTTCCGCAGAAGGATCGCTTGAGTGGCAGTTGTTGAGAGTAACTGGAGACAGAGCTTGAAACCAATATATCACATTCGTGTGAAAAGGATAAGTTGCATTTTATGTACCTTTCCACGAAAACTTTTTGCTTACTTATTGAATAATAGGTAGTATCTGTCGAAGCATTTTTGAAGAAGTACAAATCAAAACTGAAAGCAATTAACCTCAATGAAACATTTTCTTTAATTAATGGGACAGTGGTGTAGAGCTAAATCAATAACTAGATGGGCTCGAGTAGAGGAGCAAGGTGGAAATGGGCAACCCATTCTATTGCTCCTATTACTCTTGTGTTCAATTTTGATATTTTTATTGTGAACTGAGTGTGTATAAACAGAAGTGAAATTGTAACCTATACTCTGAAAATGTGGCCAGAATTCCTTTGTGAAAAAATTTTCCATTTCCTTGTTGTCCCATTATGCTGAACAAATAACAAAGGGGCTCAGCCCCCATACAGCCCCTAAGCTCTACACCACTGGAGTAGGACATATCTATATAATTTGATCAATGGCCAAATAGCATATTCATTAAAGACAAAATAAAGAAAGGAAGATCCAAACCCTTTTCATTTCCCAGTTTCCCCATTATATTGAAAAAATAACAAAGGGGATCAGCCCCCTAAACAGAGGTGCATTTACCATTGTGTACACTGGGCATGTGCCCAGGTTCCCTCCAAGCAGACATTGAAAAATCTAGGAAGTAGCCTAGAATTGTTAAATTCATTTTAAGGGGCCCCCAATCCACTATGTGGCAAGAGCCACAGCAAACACAAATGCTGCCCTGTGTCTAGAGCCCCTAAGCTCCAAACCACTGCAATAGGTAATATCTAGATAATTTGATTCATAACCAAATAGCATATTCATTAATGACCAAGTAAAGAAAGGGAGAAGCAAACTTTTGGCATTTGCATACAATGAAATAAATAACACAGGAAAATTTCATTATGAAAATGCTGCCCGATATTCATTTTAAAGATTTTCCTCTTTTGTTTACTTTATGGTATGTAGTAGTTTTGAGTTCTTTACTAAATTAATGAGTAATTTATGTGGCCATAAAAGATGAATGTGTAAAGACCTTTGACAAATTTTCATGATGGTGTTTTTTCAGTTACCAATATTAATTGTTCCTCCATATAGTCCTCAATTAAGAACCATAATAAAAAATTACATGCAATGCTTAAATGGCATTTACTCAAATATATTTGAAGTGCCACAAGTGAATTACAATTGGAGTTAATTGCCAAAGCATACATAATATGAAATAATATGAAGTTCATTCCTCATCTCCATATTGCATGTCATAAAGAAGCTGGCTAATTTTAATCTTAGCCAGCCTCTTTTTCTTCTTTGGCAGCTCTCATTATTGGGATTAAGCTCTGGCAATACAAAGAGTCTTCATCATTTTCACCCTCTATGGTTTTCTTCAGCATTAAATCACACTCTTCTATAGATTGTGTCAATGCTGAGGCCTGGGATTCTTTCTTCCTTTTTCTACTTGGTTGGGAAGGCCTAATTGGAGTCTCTGTGATTACTTCACCAATGCTACTTGGACTTTGTTGTGTAATCATAGAGTCCTCTGAAAATGGACTCCCAAGAAGGTCGACCATTAGAGATAAATTGTTTTCAGATGGCTTGTTTGCACTCATTTCACAGAGAAGTGCCATTTGATCAAAGAACTGACACTTTGGCAATTCTCTTGCAGGTGCACTAGATCTTGACAGGTGGTTCCTCATGTGAGGCATTTCTTCAACTTGTCCTCAAATTCCTCAATTGTTTTTGAAGGAAAATAACTGAAAAATAAGATAAAAATCCATTTTAGATAAATAATTGTGAATACTTTGTACCAATAAAAACAAACAGAAACTACAGTTTCTTTTATGGATGTCAGTTATATGACATGACACAGTAAGGCTCATTCATCACAATTTTGCATCACTCCTTTACATTCTGGTTTTGAAAATAGAGAAAGAAGTGAAAAGAAAATGTAGTTAAATCTGGTTTCTCAACTCACTATCGTTATTGAATATGGAAGATAGTCTCTTCCAGGCATTTTGCTTCATTGTCCTGTCTTTATAGCAATGTGACTTTACATTCCAAAGACAGGGCAGACCTTTGACTGCCTTCAGAAATGCCTCCTTGTCAAAGGCTGATGATAAGAAATGCTTTATAATATTGGACTAGTTGCTCTCGGTGATATGAAGACTATACAGTTTTCAGAGTTTCGTAAACTTTCTATCACCCCATCCTTAGTGAATATGATAAACTATCAGTAAAAATTTACCTTTTCCATGCTTTGCATTTCCTCTCCTTGTTGTTGCATTCCAAGGATTGCTGACAATACGTTCGCATTTTTAAGTGCCTCACTTGGCAGAGTAAAGTTAAATTGGCTACCACTATTTGACGCCATTTTGCTTTCACTCTTCTCTTTCCGCCCTTTGCCGCGAAATATTAGGACTCTATCTTACTCCAAGAGAATTCGCCGTGGTTCGCTACGAAATCTAAAAGAACTAGCTGCGCATGCTCAAATCTATTTCGCAGCAAATTCGCAGCAAATTCGCAGCAAAATTTGCCTTTTGGAAATCAGCCTTAAGATATTGTAGTATCAACAAACTATTAATTTACTGTCTCTAATAGGCTTAAAATTCATCAGCATACTAAACAAAAGAAAGGACTTGTCATTGCATTCCTGAATATCAATGGCCTTTGCCGCCATCTTGATGAAGTTTTATCCTTTTTAATTGAAAAGGAAATTCATGTACCTGCCTTGAATGTAAAAAAGTTGGACAATTCGCAATCAAAGCAGCTTACAAATATTTTAGGGTATGAGCAGGAGCGTAAAGATAGAACTGCACGTGAAGATGGAGTTGCGCTATACATTAGAGAGCCAATTCAATACACTCAACGCACTGATCTGCTCTCTCGGGATCTGTAGCTTATTTGTGTAGAAATACAATCTTCTAAAAGCAAATCATGCATTGTGATAGCTTGGTACCGTCCTTCAAGTGATCCTGCTGACTCGTTTAACAAGCTTGAGACAATCCTCTCATACTTAGATCAAGAGGGCAAGGAAATTATCTTACTTGGCAACACAAACTGCGATTTTGCTAAGAAAGCTGCCAACCTATCAAATGATATGAATGCCAAGCATATCGGTAGAATTTATAACCTGCTGCACTTTACTCAACTGATAGAGGAACCAAACTTGGGCTACTTTTGAAACAGCAACGATAATAGACCATATTGCCACGAATTGCCCCATTGATATCTCTAATTTGGGGATCCTAAAGCTTGCACTAAGAGACCACTACATGGTATATTGTACTAGAAAGCTAATTGGGTCCATTAGCAAGGACCAGAAATCCATAAAAAACGATACATGAAAAAGTTTTCTGAAGAGGCATTTATATGATATGTTGCATTTATTGATTGGGAACAAGCTTTAGGGTTCTCTGACAATGTAAATCTACTTGTTCAAAAATTTCCCAATGTGTTTTCCCATGTAACTGAAAAACACCCACCACTTCGCCAATGCCTTGTATCAGAAAGATACTGTTCTTGGACAATGCTGAATTAGAGAATCTGGCTAGTGCTAGAGATAGAAGCAAAAGCTCAGATGTGGAACATAAATAACAGCACTTAATGAATTCCTATAGGCAATTCAGGACTCCTGCAAAGATCTTGGATAAAGTGTGAAAAAGCAATATTTCTGTGATAACATCATTAACAAAGAGGGAAATAGGAATCTTGCAGTAGCGGATTCAGGATATTTTCTGACTGTTGCAAATGAGAAAGCGGGAGGGTTCCCTAGAAAAAATTGTCGTGACCATGCCCTTTGCTTTTGCAATAAATGTAACCAACGCCTATTTCATACTTAGAAACGCCAAGGATAAGATATTTTTCTGTAGAATATTCAACCAACAAACAGCTCTAAATTGGCAGATAAATTAAAATGTATGTAATGCCCATGCAAGCACGACTTCATAAAGAATTTCAATAAAACCCAAATGTAACAAGTTTCTCCATATTTCTATGCCTCACTCAACGGAGGCCTTAACTTACAGGTCATACGGAGGCTTTACCTTATAGGAAGCAACTGTCTTGCCTTTTGTATTGACTGGCAGGAAATTGCATCCGCGAGAAATCACAGAGCTGCAATTTTGGCCGCCTCTTCTCAATAGATCCAATAAGGTTTATCTTCTTTGTGCACTCGTCTCTGATTTCATCAAAAACAGAACTTGAACAGGAATTCGCATAAGCTTCCAATAGGCGTTCCAGCAGATTCACCATGTTGGATTTTCTACACAACATCTTTTCAATTCCTTGATGCCCTGTGTTCGGCCCCCCTTCTGTCTGTAAGGAATCATATTTCATTGGCTTGCGACGGTCGAGGTTTCATGCCATTGGCTTGCAACCTAAATCAAATTGACTGTTGCTCCTGCCATTATTGTGCCACCCCTCGGAAATGCTTTTCATTGGTTAGCTCACATTTGACGATGTTCACGTCATGTAGTAGCATGAGGGGCTCCGGATAATGGCGAATGGGCTATTGAGAACAGAGCTGCCAACTGTCTTTTCTCGTTCAATTTGACTGGTGATCATCAGACCAGACCCAATAGATGTTGTTATGACGCTTAAAGGGCTGAGCCAAAAGAAGGACTGCGCCATAAGCATAAGCGATCGGGTTATTAACTGTCACAATGAATGGCAAAACATTTCATCTACATGTATTAGATCATGTATTGATACTATACCCTCTGAAAAGAAGACTCTGAGAACTCTGAAAAAGAGGAATCTTTACTCAACCAATAAAGAACTACGGTGTTCCAAGAAACTGAAGATTTCAGTGAGGTTTGCATCGTTGGAAATCTGACGGTTGCAACTGCAACGGTTGCAACCGTCTGTATCCGCCCTTGTCTTGGCAGACCAATAATCAGCTTCTGAAAAAGCGACACCAATCTATGAATATTGTCAGCTTGATAGACTCTAGCCGTATAATTTTTAACAAACAAGCTATTTCGAATAAAATGAGTGAGTTCTTTTGTTCCATTGAAGAAAAGTTAGCTGCAAATATTGCTTTTGCCTCAAACCTTCTGTCTAAAGAAATTACCATCAATAGTGGCGGGAGGATCGTATTTTTCATGGCAATTAATGAAAAAGATATATATAAAGCATTATCTAGAATTAAAGCGAAGAAAACTTTGGCGACAAGAGCATCTCTAGTTATTTTCTGAAGATTGCTTTACCATATATTACTAGAACATTAATGCCAATCTTCAATACTTCTATTTAAACCACTACTTTTCTTGTTACCTGGAAGATTGCCAAAGTTACATCAATTTAAAAAGCAGGTGAGAAGTCAAGTCAAATTATTGATCAAATATCTGTGCTGCCTGTTCTTTCTAGGCTTTTCAAGAAACTTATTTATGACCAGCTTTATCAATACCTAGAAAACGGTAGGTTCCTAACGGCAGATCAATCTTGATTCAGGGCTCTATATTCATCAGCCACTTGTTTAATGAATTGTACTGATGACTGGTATAGCAGCATGGATCAAGGACTTTTCACTGGTTTAATTTCTATAGATAGTTAAAAAGCTTTTGATACAGTTGATCTCAAAATTCTTTGTCAAAAACTTGAGCATTATCATGTTTTAGTCAGGGATGATTTCTAGGGATCTCAGAGGGGAAGTGGAGCCCCCTTGCTCAACTTTCTGCTCATTTTTGGGGGGCTCAGACCTCTAGAATTCTTGCATTGGCTTTACTTCCAATGCATTATGATCAATTGTGCACTGCTATATGGTTATTGACTCATCTCTTATTTTTGATTATACTATATCAGTATTGAACAAAATTATCATGTTCTATCTTTGAAGATATGGGCCCGGTTTTAGCTGGACCACATCGAAAATATGGGAGTGGTTGTGCCTAGAGGCCCCTTTGTTAAAATTCTTAGAAATCACCACTGGTTTTGGTACAGAATTATCGTGCTTTGAAACTTAACTTAGTAGCAGGAAACAATATTGTTGAATTAATGGTGTGGACTCAAGTATGAATAACAGCAAGTATGAGCACGCTTTTCTTCATTTCAAGTCCTTAATTTGTAGTGCCCCCATTCTTGCAAATCAAATAAACGCGTTTTCTTACAAAGTATGCCTCTATTCTTGGGCTGGGTGATGTTCTTACTCAAGTAGAAAACAATGGCCGTGAACAAGTGATCTCATGCGCTAGAAGATCCCTTTCCCACCGTGAGAAAACCTATTCCACAACAGAAAAAAGTCTAGACAATCATTTTTGCCACTTTTCATTAAAATATATACCTCCTAGGGAGGGAATTCCCGGGTCACTGATCATATAACATTACAGTGGCTTCAGTTGATTGAGCCAAAAGGGCGGCTTGCCAGGTGGGTCATGACAAATCAAGAATTTTGCTTTGTTGTCAAACACAGGCCAGGCACTGCCAATAAATGTGCTGATGCCATTTCTCGGGTACCACAGCACTCCCGTATTTCCTTTGGTACCTCTGCCTTTCAGCATTCACCTTTCCTTATTTTTACCATCACCATATCTCCTGGATACAACCCCCAAAAAGCACAACTTGACAATCTAAACATGTCAACAGTTATAAACTTCAAGTTAGACAATATGCCAAAGTCATCTTTTTTCGTATGGAGCCCAGAAAAGATGCTGCCAACCTTTCGGCTTTGTTGGGATAACTTACATGCGGTTATTTTGCTGCTTGTGAGACGCAAATGTGCTGATTAGTCTGTGCCTCAACATGCATTTGCTATTCCAGAGCACCTGATAAACTCAGTTATGCAAGGGCGTCACTGCAGTCCATTTTCTGGTCACTTAGGGATAAAGTGCACTCTACGGAGGACTAAAGAGCGATATTTTAGGCCACACATGAACAATGAAGTACATTTATTTGTTAGTCACTGTCATGTGTGTGCTCACACCAAATTGGACCCTAACCATCTAAAAGCCCCCCTGTAAAACTTCAATATTGATGGGCCATTTGTGGTTTGGGCTATGGATTATATTTGCCCCTTACTTGAAATAGCACAGGGAAACAAGCATCCACTGGTTGTCATGGACCAATTCACTAAATGGTGTGAAATGTTCTCTGCCAAAGATCAAGGAGCTAAGGCTGTAGCTGAAATTTTAGTTTCAAAAATTTTCAGTAGATTTGGGCCACCAATAGTGATCACTCTGATTAGGGTAGAAATTTTGAAAGCGCTTTAATGCAGGAAGTATGCTGCCTAATGGGCATACATAACTCTTATACGTCAGCATACCACCCCCAATGCGATGGTCTTGTCGAAAGGCAGAACATATTTACGGGCTACGTTTCCCAGCATCAACATGACTGCGATTGTTTGGTAGAATTGGTCACCTATGCTTTTAGCACCAGTGCTCATTCCTCTACAGGCTATAGCTTTTAAGAAATGGTTGTTGGTTGTCTTGCTCGTACTCCTTTAGAATTGCTATTGGGATTACTTTTCAACAACCCTAGTAGTCAGCATTAGTGCTCTGTGTCTATTCGTCTCAATTTGCAATCAGTAGCAGAAGTCGCTAGAAAAATTTAGCTTATAGCAGAAACAGGTACAGTAAATCAGACAGTTTGCAGAATGATAGCCACTGCATAAAAAATTGGACTCGCTATGGGAGAAAACATGACGTTAATATGAAACAAACGCCATAGTTTTTATATTTTATCATATTTGCAACTTTGCAAACATGATGTTCACTATATATTTCCAATAGTTGTGAAGATGGTGAATCCCAGAATTACCTATATTTTCACTATAGAATGAGAATATGTTGAGAATTATATATTAGCATCATATTTGACGGTAATGGAATGTGGCACAAATATTTGGCAAATTTCATGTTCACTTCAAATTTGATTAGTCCCATGATGCAACAAATTCCATATTCACTTCAGATGTGATGAAGCATTTCATGTATCAAACTTCTTCAGCAAAAAATGTTAAGTTACATATTACAACATGAGTGATGCCATTAACATAAATTAAGAAAAATAACGGCCCAGGCACTGTGCCTTTAGTTACCCCAGCAAATATTTTATCCCACTTAGATCACTGCCTCCGTAAGACCACTCGCTGCCTCCTATCAGACAAAAAGTTTATCAATACCTGAAGATTGTTCCCATGCAGTCCCCACCCACACTTCCAGTTTATGAATAAAACCCTCAATGCAAACCGTGTCAAGTGCTTTGCAGAGGTCAAGACAAATGGCATGATCGTTTTTTTCCCTCGATGTTAAGATGCAGTCTTCTGTTAGTTTTTATACCAAAAAGCATTAGCTAGATTGTTTTAGGTTGGCAACAATATCATTGTTTAACGAGAACACAAAACAGCGGCAAAATTTTAAGACAAAACAAAAACGTCTCAGTATGTCTGAAAATATTGCCGCTTTTTCTTGCTCTGATTAAGTTCTGTCGTACTAACAGACTATTTAAATATCATTGTTCTTAGACCATCCAGTTATCTTAGAGGTCATTCTTGAAGTTGGTCACTATTTCTTAAAGAAGATGGCTGCATGAGTATATGGTGTTGTCATTATCAAAATTACATATCTCCAATTCTATGTTGATTAGAAGGAGTCATAAATGAAAATTCTGAAAAGCAGGGAGGCCTTAAACCAACCCTTGTGGAGCCTCCATTTTTATTTTTATTTGCAATACCACAATGAGACCAAGTTTATCCTTTTCACTAATTTAAATCAGAACCTCTAAAAGATTAAGAGAGAGAGCACCTTATTGTATGACAAAGCAAGGAAAATAAAGTTTCCTCACATAATACAGATAAAGTACTCTAATATCCAGAGTTAGCACTCTCCCTTTTATCTTTTTTGAAACAACTCCGACCCTTCCCTTGTATTCGCCCCCCCCCCCCGCAATTTAACTGTTTTTTCATCTAGGAGAGACCTGCAAAGGAATTAGTACTGTGGTTGCGGTGCTTAGGCAATGAGTGAGATACATGCAGAAAGATTCTGAACAGCAGTCTCTGTGATGTTTATCAGGACATTTGTGTATTAATACTGATTAGTGTACAGGTAGCCCAAACTTCCAGTCTAACCTCACTTTTATCTTGATTTCTTGATTATTGGCAACATCCGATTATTCGGAACCTAAGAAATAAGAGTAATATCGTTGTGACTTGTGATAATTTGACAGCTATTTAAAAATGGTTACTTGATCTCTTAAACAGGAGAATTCTACTTTCTGCCAGCCCGATGTGCTTACTTTTGCTCTTATCAAACAATTATCAAGAAATTCAAATAATACTATGACAAGAACTATGAATTTCTAAAACTAATATTTCTGTACAAATTTGTGAAAGAGCAACTTCATAGTAACTTCACTTAAGCCCATATCTTTTTGGTAGACTTGACAATTTTAATAGGGAAGAAATTCCAATAACCAAGAATTGACTGAAGATTTTAGTTTGTTACATGGCAATTTTCTCATTCCTTTTTAGCTATAGAAAAAGAGCTAAGGGATCAGAATGAGCAAAGAAAGCCTGGTAATTTTTCTTCCGTCTAGCATTTAAAGAGCAATGAATTGACTTGAAGCAAAAGTTTTTGAAACAAGCTATCGTTACTCTCCTTATCATTGATAGTTTTCAAGAGTTACTGCCATGTGTTAAACCTTACCACATATACCGCCTTAATCTGTATATTTCTTTTCTTAGCACCAATCACAGAAGAAGCCATATGTAAGTGCATTTCGTATTTCTAAATAATACATTGCTCAGTTCCACTGCCTCTTGTGTAATGTTAAAGAGTAATGTAAATATCACTTTATTCAATATACATTTCTGATGAAATAATGCCGATTCTATAAGAAAGATGGAGTGTCTTCAGCTCTTTGCTATTTGTATGTCTTTAATGAAAGAAACAAAATCTGAACAAATGCCCAGTATCACCAAGGTGCCCATTGAATGATTAATGAATGTGGTATTAGGAGGAGCAGCAGTGAAGTCAAATGCAAGAGAATAATCTTTTGCGATGTAAAGATCAATTTATATGATGCACATTGTGTTTCAGCATGTTGTATTCAAGACTTGAAGCTAGATCAGTGGTTTATAGGGAAGAATATCCAGTAAAAACGAAAATGATATATGATGTTAATTTCCATTCCTTTTCTTGGTCATCTTAGATTTACATTACGTAACAACATCACTAAGCTCATTAAATATTAGTGTCCTGGTATCAAGTTAATATTTGTATATACAGCTCCCAAACGAATATCTTTATTTTAGTATAAGGATTTCTTCCAGCCCCTAGTTTGCTCAGATGTTATTTATAAGTACTTGTGTAGTGGTTGCACACCCATTTATTATAGTAAGACATCCAGAAATCTTAAGATTCGCTTTTATGAGCACCTTGGGTTTAATAAAAATGGAGGGAGAAAATCGTGCCTCATCCAGTTCTTCACCCATTTGGGATCAAATCAAGCAATTAGATCGAGCTAGCACACTAGAGAATTTATATGAGCAAATCTGATAAGTCTTTTGATCTCCAAATTCATGAAAGCCTTCTTGTTCACTGGGATAATAATAATATTTTTGTTATGAAACTTGGTCATATATTCTTTATAATCTAATCATACAAATACAAATATCGCTAACAACAGGTCACTTGCATCTGGCTTGACTGGTAATACAATAATTACATAATGCTGCAATGCTACAAAGGATGAGTAAAAGGGTATTATTAGATAGTGGTAATTAGTAGGTTAGAAGTTCTGGATTAGTCCATGGCTTATCTCGCATAGAGAAAATATAATAGGTAGGGCGGATTATGATTGTTATAAATTTCTTGAGGATATATGTAAGATGCTTTTCTTCACAATCAAGATCCTTGTACACTTGGATATAAGCATCACAAGAATTCCCGAAGATACCAAGCAAAATGACAGAGATGTTTATAAATTTAACTTTATGGTAATTAGGTGATAGTTCCTGTATAAGGTTACGGTATTTCTCGTATTTTCTACTTGCATTATAATCAACATTAGGTTCAAAACCAGCAATAAGTTCGATTAGATATAGGTTGCGATTAGCAATGGCAAGAAGCATATCAGGACGAATCTGCTCAGCAGTAATGATACAGGGGGAGAGAGAGCCTGGAAGGTCGATAAAAAGGGTAGCATCTTTGATACCTTTGAAGGTGGAGGCAATAAAATGCAGTGATGAGTTGTCTCTCTATGTGTAGCGACCTTCTTCCAGATATGTTTTACAACCAGCTACAATATGAAGGAGGGTCTCAGATTTTAAGCAAAAAGACCAATCTGATGATTGAGAGAGATTCCACTTTTGAAGATTGTTACGTGTAGCAAGAGTATTGTTCAGGTATCTAATGGTCAAGTTAATCATATTTTTCGGACGTTTACTCTGTTTAGAGGACCATAACCAGTTCAGAGCTTTCAAAGAATGATTGAGCAAAATTTATATAATAAAGCCTTGAGATTTCAATTGGTTGGAAAGTTTATCAGTATGTTCTTTTTGTACCACCTTTAAACCTGTTTAGTATTTTGATAAATATCCTAT
The DNA here is from genome assembly GCA_900291935.2 of Cassiopea xamachana. NCBI lineage: Eukaryota > Metazoa > Cnidaria > Scyphozoa > Rhizostomeae > Cassiopeidae > Cassiopea > Cassiopea xamachana. The sequence continues at coordinate 5,655,943 of OLMO02000252.1, forward strand.
TGTATACTTGTTCCACAACTGATAGAATTCCATCATCAATTAATATTATCACTGGATAAAGATTTAAGAACGCTGCAGAGGACATTTTAACACTGCAGGAATTTGGTAGATGGAAGTTGGAAATTTGAGCCAAATATGCTTTGAGGAAGAATAATTCTGCTAAGAGTAGCACTAGTCGGATGTTCTAATGATCTGCGAACAAACCTTGCAGTAATAGAGTCTATGTTTTCAACAATCTAATTCTTAGAAAGGTTTTTAACAGTAAGCGGCCAAGAGAATTTTGAAGAACCCAACTATGATATAGAAGTAACTTGTTTGATGGTAGGATTGTATAAACGAATCTACACGCTTCAACATATTCGAAAGACAAGATTGTATTTGGACCTTATAGTCTTTATTATCCATCTCGAAATAAAAATAGTGGCCAAGATATCTGAATGATTTCCCAGATTTAACAGAAGGTACAATTTCCATATTTATAAAAATCTTTCATTGACATTCCATGACGCGAATAGGAAACTTTTTCAAACGAAAATCAACACATTTATTGATTCCAATTTTCATCTTATATTTCTCTTGCCTAATATATGTATAGAGTTATTGAAACACTTGTTGAACAACAAGGGTCTGAGGCAGTAATCTTGGAGAACACATATGCGTACAGGAATGGCAGGAGTATTATATTCATCAGTTATAATAGATGTATGGAAACTTCACCAAATGCATTTTTTAAAACGAGTAATGTTATCAGTACGGCTCTCTTCTGTATGCGTGCCTTGTTGAGTATATGCGCCATCATAGAAGTATGCTCTAGCACTCCTGATACCTTAGGTGTACAGCCTTTTTGCATTTCGACTTCAGTAAACTTGTTTTCCTTGGGAAAAGTAAAGATTGAATCCCGGAGACAAGAGGTAAAACCTTTCAAAGGAACCGATTCAAAGGTAGTAGGCCTAAAATTTGAAGGACCATCATTGTTTCCCTTTTTAAGGGCTAGCATGGTTCAAGCCTTTTTCCACTCAGTAGGTACTTGACGAGATTCCCACACAACGCGAATTACTTCAGTCAATATGGATCTAAGATAAGTACATCTCTTGTAGCATATTATCGACAATTTGTCAAGTGGGCATGGAGAACCTGATGACTTCATTCTTCGTGTTACATGAGTAAATTTTTCATAAGTAGGAGGAGAAAGATCGAATGGAGTAGACAGTTCTGAAAATTTTGAAATCCATCTCGGAATAGAAAACGTCTAAAATAAAAAATTTCGTGTAATGTTCGGATGTGAAAGACGGCAGGACAGAGGATTTGATCCCTTTTCTAAAACGTTTTTAACGTTCTTACGACTATAGTTTGCCATAAGTTCTTACGAATATAGTTATCTTGATGTCCCATGTTTACTGTGGAGTTTGATGAGGTCTGTTTACTTTAAAGAATAGATCTTAGTAGGCGAGAAACATATTTAATTTCATGCAAAGGCTCATTATGATATTTGAGTTTCCTCAGTTTTTGTTTAAGAACCTTTGCGGTCAAATCCTTATATTTAATATAGAATTCGTTAGATTGATTGGCAGAATTTACTGTTCCACAAGTGACTTTAAAATAATTATAAATTGAATCGCATACGTATTTAATGGTGGAGGCAAGAGAGTTTGGCTGTATCTTAATGTTCAGAAAAATAGATTTAAAATATTCGTTCCCTGTATTCCATTCCTCATTGGACTTTGGCAACTTTATTCCGGGGTTTCTTTCTGGGACCACAAGAAAATCAATGGACACCTCCGGTTCACAGCACGAGTCAACATTCAAAATCTCAAAGTCTGGGGGTTGATCATTTGTTATATCTTCTATTATTCAACAGTGTCTTTGATGCATTTTAAGTCCCTTTACACCTTTGCAAACTTTTCCGCAATTACATCGGAATAACTGGCTGTCAACAGTAGAATGTGAATCGTTTTCTTGGATCACATTTATAGCTTTGTTTGATCCAGAGGTATTTACTAAACGATAAAATGGATGTTCCAAATATAACAATTATAGTAAAATCAAGTCAATTAACGATAAACAGGCTGTAATGGTAACCATAAAACAGGAGCTCCATACAGAGACGTTTACACAAAACTGCTCAGCAACATCCAATGATAGTAATTCTTTTTGAAACTTCTCATGTATATAGTCAAACTAAAATTTACAAATACATAAAAAGGCCAAAACTAAAATGTGAAATAACATGTAACTTTGTAGTTCAGTAAGTAAGAAGATCAGGGTTAGTCCAAGGCTTGTTTTTCATGCAGAATATGTAGTAGGTGGATCGGATGATGGTAGCAGTTATTTTCCTTAAGGCATAATTTAAGTTTTGTTGGCGATATTAACGTCATTGCACATGGTAATGATAGAGTTACAAGAGTTCCTAAAAATACCTAGTGAGCTAATGGAGAGATTAATGAATTTGACACTACGATACTTCGAAGAAAGATCACGAGTTAGTTGCATGCAATTATCTTTCTTTCTCTCAGCGTTTAGATTAATGTTAGTTTCAAACCCAACAGTGAGTTCTATGATATATATATATATATATATATATATATATATATATATATATATATATATATATATATATATATATATATATATATATATATAT
>OLMO02000252.1:5658636-5670048 GCA_900291935.2 Cassiopea xamachana
TATATACATATATAAGCAGTTCTTAGTAGCCTAGCCAGTGGAGATAAGCATATCAGAGTGCAAGTGGTCACCAGTTACAATGGAAGGTGAGAGGAAATCCATGAGATTAGCATACATGGTAGAGTTTTTGATGCATTGAAATATAGATGCAATGAAATGTGAGGCTGAATTATGTCTCTATGTGTATCGGCCGTCCTGAAGATATCACTTACAGCCTGCAACGATATAAAGAAGAGACTCCGGTTTCAAACAAATAGAACAGTCAGTTTATAGAGAGAGCTTCCATTTGTGAGGATTTGGGCAATTAGCCAGTGTGTTGTTGAGGTAACGTACTGTCAAGTTAAAAATGTTCTTAGGCAAGCTACTCTGTGCAGAGGACCGTAGAGAGTTGAGTTGAGTCAGAGAGTGATTTAAAAGGAAAGTGATAATAAAACCTTTGGATGGAAGCTGGGACTGGTGTTTTTCAGTGTGCTCGTGCTGAACCATCTTTAGAACATTCTTTGTGTTTTTATATGAATCATATTGTACGTTCTGACTAGTACTATTCCAAAGGGATGTAATGGCATCATGCTGCGAAGATTGCAGAGAATTGCGCAAGATTGTTTGACATTGGATGAATTTAACAGAAGGAAGCTGGAGATTGAGACCAAATTGATTTTTGAGAAGGATAATGTCGCTTAAAGTAGCACTAATTGGAAGATCAAGCCATTGATGCACAAACCTAGGTACTACGTTATCAAGATGTTGAATCACCCAAGTTCTAGGTAAAGCTGCAACTGTAACGTGTTAAGATAGTTTTGAAAGGATCTATCGCTGGTAGAGAAGTAATTTGTTTTTAGGCAAGACTGGAAGGGCATCAATATGAGTTAACCTGTCTGGGAGCAAGGATTTGAGCTTCTCTTCATGGACCTTGTTGTCCATTTCAAAGTTGAAATAGCGACCAAAGCATGTGAAGAATCACCAGATTTGACTGTAGGGACAATTTCATGATTAATAAACGGCTTAGGTTTATATTGGAGAGAACGGGAAGAAAAGTTCTTGATCCCACACGTCACACATTTATCCATTCTGAAGATCATGTCTGACCACGTACATCACTTGATAACACAATTCAAAAGAAGTTGATTTTCACGTTCATTGGTTGTGACAACAGCTGCATCATCTGCAAACTGGAGCCAATGAATTGGTTTGAAAAGACAATCCAGTTTATCGTGGGAAGAGAAACCAAGTTGCTTATACTTTTCTTGGTGAATATGCTGTAGGAAAGTATTAAAACACATGTTGAAATGCAAAGGACTAAGGCAGTCGCCCTGAAGAACACCCTTTCAAACAAGAATAGCAGGAGTAAAATAACCATCCATTATGACAGACGTGTGAAAATCAGTATAGAGGCTTGAAATCAATGCTTTAACTTTAGCAGGGATATGGTGCTATAACAAAACCTCTTCAATTAAGTTGTGGCGCACTTCACCGGAAACATTCTTTAGGTCTAATAAAGTTAAAACTAGGGAGCGCTGCTTGGTGCGTGCCTTGTCTATAATATTTGCCATCATAGAATTATGCTCAAGAACCCCTGTGATCTTTGGAGTAAAGCCTTTTTGGATTTCGGCTTCAATAAAGTCATTTTGTTTAAGGAAAGAGAAAATAGAATCACGAAGGCAAGAGGTAAAGACTTTTAGAGGAACTGACTCTAGAGTTATGGGCATGAAATTGGCAGTATCATCTCTACTGCCCTTTTTATGAACCAAGATTGTACAGGCCTTTTTCAGTGTTCAGGAATGTGGCCAGATTCCCAAACAACGCGAATTATATTCGTTAAAAATGATCTTAGGTATGGACACCTCTTCAAGGGTGTAATGGATATCTTGTCCAGAGGACACGGGGAACCAGATGTCTTCATTCTCTGTATTACATTCATAACTTTTTCATAAGATGGAGGAGATTGGTTGAAAGTAATTGAAGGGCCAGGCAACGATGGAAACCAGCTAGGGCAATTGAATATCTTATTTGGAGTGGTTGCACGAAAAAAATGAAGGAAGAATCTTGTGCAATGATCTTGCAAAAAGGAAGGCATGATGGAAGATCCTTTCTCAAGTGTATTCTTAACAAATTTCCAAAAGTTTCGACCTATGTGATAATCATACTTGTCAACAGGAGGCAGTTTATTGGAAACACTAGCAGTAGTTTTCAGTTTTGAATGAAAGAGGCCAGATACATATTTAATATCTGATAAGGCTGAACCTTGATGTTTCAATTTGACTAGCTCTCTTTTGAGCTGCTTAACAGTAAAGTCGTTGTATTTCTGAAATTTTCGTTAGTTTGATTAGTTGTTTTACACGCTCCGTAGTTGAATTTAAAGAAATCATCAATAGAATCTTTCATAAAGTTAATAGTGTCACCAAGGACTCTGGTTGTAATTTGATATGTGAAAATATTGAACGAAAGTATGTATTCGCTTCAATCCATTGTTCATTCGATTTTGGCAGCTTAATCCCCGGCTTTAATGCAAATATATCGAGTGACTCAACGGCTATTTCCTCTTTCTGTCATTCAATATCAACCTCGCGGGGGTCAATATTTGAATTTTCAAATTGTGGCGGTTGATGAGATTCTGTATTATCGATAGCTCGACATCGCGTTTGGTGCATTCTTAGCTCTTTCATCCCTTTGCACTCTTTTCCACAGACATATTTAACTATATTACCGCCACTGACAGGTTCTGAATCCAAGTGTACAGCCGTCTTCTCGGGTTCGTTTGGCTCGCTCGTATTATTAAGCTTTTGTTGCACCTTCAAGTATGCCGGCCTAACGACTGAAGTCTTTTCCACAGTAAATGCAAGCAATAAATACAGCAACCTTGACAGTAAACGTGATCCAAACATGTTGAAACATAATCTATGTATCCAATATAAGTATAAGACAGCAAAAACTACGCTAAAGAGTAATGACCAAGTCAATAAAGTGCTGTGTAGAGAACTGTGTACAGAGACGTCTGAACGCCACTGCTCAACAGCTACAAAAATAATGTTTTTTAAACTTCTGATAATGATATAATATTTAAGGATGTAAATACAAATCTCGCTATAATTAGGCAACTTGCATTTGACAGACTTGGTATAAAGATGAGAAAAAGAAATTTCACTATAGGAAAAAAAGCATACAGTATAAGGAATGTAAATTTTAGTAAAAATGTTTTCTGCAAGCAGTTAGTATATTGGAAGGTCAGAGTTAGTCCAGGACTTGTTACGCATACAGAATACATAATAGGTTGATCGGATAATGATTGTAGAAAGCTTTCGCACTACGAATTCTGTGTGTAGCTTATCAAACTCCAGCTCCTTGCACATGTCTATAACAGGCTCGCATGATTTGCCGAAAATTCTTAGAGCACTCAAGGATAGATAAATAAATTGAACGCATGAAAATCCAACGAAAGATCTCGAGTAAGTTGATAAAACTTTTCTTGTTTCCTCTCTGCATTGCTATATACATTGGATTCAAACCCATCGGTCAACTCAATCACATAGAGCGTAGTCTTACCAATGGAAAGAAGTATATCCGGACGCGGTTGATCTCCTGTTATAATGCAAAGGGAGAGAAATCCAGGAAGGTCAACATATAGGGAGGAATTTCTCGCACGTTTTAACGTAGAGGCGACGAAGTGTAATGCTGAGTTATGCCTGCATGCGTAACGGCCCTCTTCAAGATATGACTTGCAGCCAGAGACAACATAAAGAAAAGACTCGGGACAGAGGCAAAATGAGCAATCAGAAGATTGAGAGAGCTTCCATTTGTAAAGGTTCACACGATTGGCAAAGGAATTATTATGATATCTTATAGAGAAGTTGAAGATGTTCTTACGTAGCTTGCTCTGAGCAGAAGACCACAGAGAGTTTAGCGATTTCATAGAGTGTTCCAAAAGAAAAGAAATAATGAAGCCTTGAAATTTTAGTTGTGACTGTAGCTTTTCGGTATGCTGTTGGCGTACAGCTTTTAATATCTGCTTGGTATTTTTGTATGAATCATATTGAACATTCATACTACAACTGCTGCTTTAACATAAAGACATGATATTATCACTCTTGGAGGATCTTAGGGAATTACGTAAAAAAGTTTGGCATTGGATGAATTTTACAGATGGAAGTTGAGGAATTAGGCCAAACTGGTTGCAGGGAAGGATGATACCACTTAAAGTAGCGCTAATAGGAAAATCCAACCATTGGCATATGAACCGTATAATGATGGAATCCAGGTTTTCAATTACCCACGTCGTAGATAGATTGGGAACAGTAAGTTGCCAGGAGAGTTTTGGGAGCAGATATCTTTGGTACAAGAGTAATTTATTTGTATACAGTGGATTCAAAGCCTATGACCAATTTAATGATGTAGAGTGAACAATTATCTGTAACCAATGCAAGGTCTGGTCTGAGAGAGTCTTCTGTTACGAAGCATGGTGATAAAAATGAATGAGGATTGGCATATATTGAGCAATTGGATAAAGATAGAAAGGTTTTTGCTAAAAAGAAAAGTACAGAGTTGTAACGCCAGGTGTATCTACCTTCTTCAAGATAGACTGCAACTAGAGAAGACATGCAGAAGGAGTATGTGGATGACTGAGAGATGGCCCATTTTTTGAGATTTTTCCTGGTAGCAAGGGTGTTATTAAGAAAGGTTATTGTGATGTTGAACATGATTATAGGCATATGCTATTGCACACTTGACCATAGACTACGAGTCTTTGACTAGCACGAGTATGGATGGAATATATAATAAACCCTAGAGATTTTAACTCATGATTTATACAAGTTTCATTATCCTTTTGTATGGCATTTAGTACTTGTTTTATGAGTTGGAACTGATTTTAGTAAATATTGCGAACATGGTATGAGCCCAAGTGAATTAATGTCACTGTTTGGAAATCATTTTAGTGTTTCTTATAAATGTCTGGCACTGAATAAATTTCGTGGACGGAAGAATAAAATCGGTAAGACATTTAGTATTTGGTAATACCAGAATGCTAAGAGTGGAACTGATAGGCTGGTCTAGCCGTTGACAGACATAGCTAGATGCAAGATTGTCCAAATTCTCAACCAGGCATGTCTTACTAAGATTGACAATTGCAAAATGCCGTGACACTTTTGAGAGTACAAAACTATGGTATAAAAGAAGTTTGTTTTTTTGGATGACAAGGGATACAGTTAATTTTCTTCATTAAGCCCCAACAAATATCTAGAACTTTCGATATATGATTATGATTATCCATTGTTAAATTGAAATTTCTTCCTAGGCATTTAAATGATTTATCTATGTCAACAGTAGGGACCTGGTCATGGTTTAACACAAGCTAAGGGATGTATTGCAAAGAGGAGGTAGAAGCTTTCGTTATTCCAAAAGTCGAGCATTTATCCACTCGAATTATCATATTTGCTCATGATGCACCATCATGAAAAGGAGTTGTGCAGCAGCTGATTTTTATTTTCAAGACTAGTGATGACTTCAGCATCATCAGCACATTGAAGCCAATTTCTAGGGTGGATAGATACAACAGAGAAACCAAATTGCTGAAACTTTGGATCAGAGATGTAGTAAATAAAAGTATTGAAACATAGGTTGAAAGTCAAGGGGCTCAAGCAATCTCCTTGGAGAAAGCCTCTGCTCACTGTGATGAAGGGAGTTTGAAAAGAGACTGCAATAATAGACATTTGAAAATCTTTGTATAGACTTCGGATTAAGGATTGTATGTGGGTAGGTACATGATGATCTGTTTTGGAGTGTTTTGGAATCTGTTTACATCAAGACTCAAAACCCAGTCTTGTGTAGACAAAAAGAGTTTATTTTCTCATTGGGACTCTTTACGTAAAATATGCTATTAGGTCCTCATTGGTCACACTTGAGGCCCATTAGACGTATCCCAACAGATTAACTGCATCTGGATATATATTTCGGTTTACCTTTAGGTCATTATCCGACGTTTTCATACTCTGATGAGTGTCGGACGAGAAAAGCTTTTAAGTATGTCCAAAGAATGTTGCCGATTTTCGTGCTGTGGAGACCGTTTCCCATATCAGGTCTTTCTAGCAAAACATATTGTAGGAAAGTAATGCCAATATGACAATATCAATTAAACCACGTTCACCGATTTTCAGTATGTCAAAATTATGTTGCCGCTTTTTCGTGCTGTGGTAAATTGCTACAATTGTGTATAAAATATAAAGATCTGAGGATATTATACATTTGATTCATTTCATCACGTTTTGCTCTGGAGTGACTCCACATCTTGCGCTATTTCTGATTTGCTCGTTTTGTGATGGAGAATTTAAATCGATAGGTTGTCATGTCTGGCGTTGCAAGAAGAACTAAAGGCTACCGATAAAGAGGACCCGCGAGTAAGCGAACGCCAAGGTCCATGAATTTCTTCACTGTCTACAACTTTGGAAGGAAATTCAGCAGCTAGTAATTGTAACAGTTTTCATTGTTGCTGTGGAATGGTTTCCAATGGTCTACGAGGGTTTAATATGCATCAGCATTGCTGCTGTATTATCAAGAGCCTAGTGAATGAACTTTAGAGAGTGCAGAGAGTTGTGATCAGGTTGCAGGAAAACATACCACAGGAGAAGATGCCTGTGATGTAGACTGGATTAAACTACCATTTTAACTAAGCTAACAGCAACTTCAAAAATGCAATGCCCATTACCGGTATAGGCATGTCAAACATACAAGATACATCAGCTGCAATGAATTCAATTATCTATCAATATTTTTATGACAATTATAGAGTTATGGAAGACCCAAATACATTTCAATTGTCTGAGAAATATAAGGATTTATCAAACAACTCACTTAAATCATAAATGAAACTAGCTCCTGAAGTCTAACTTGAAAAACTGTTCCAAATCGCAATATTCATACATGGTCCATGATAAGAACATACAGAGAAATATGTAGGGCGATGTAAAATCCTATTTCTAATAAAGATACCTCATCTCCCTCCTTCAATGTATCCGATTGTACTAATAATTCTCAACAGTTCTCTTGCTCCACCTATCCTGCGAAAATATTCAAAAGTCCCAATTGGATTCCACCTCTTGCAGGCCCATCCAATCCATTTGATTAATCTCCACTAACATATCAACAAATCACTAAAATTGTTCTCAGAATGAAAGTTACTAGTTCATCATGCCCTATCGATAAAATTTCGATCATTCCTTTCAAAAGATGTCCATATCTTCGGTCAGACATTGCTGAACTATGCGACATCATTTGGTAGTCTGGTAAAGTTCCAATTGAGTGGAAGATGGTTTGCAATGTCCTAATTCATAAGAGAAGCAATACTACAGATCCAGCCACCTTTAGGCCTACTACTCTTGAAGCTGTTCCACTTCAGATCACCACTCCCTATATACATAATTCGCTATTTGCTTTTGTAAGCGCAAATAAGTATGTTGACAACAAAATTCAAAAGGGCTTTCTTCCTAAAGTAACCGGTACATTTGAGCACACTGCCCATATGGCTAACATACTAAGCACTGCCAGAATTAGACAAAGCTCTGCCGTCATTACTCTCTTTGACTTAAAAAATGCATCTGGTGAGTTCCACAATAAATGTAGTTAATGTGTTGGGATGCGTCTAATGGGCCCCAAGTGTGACCAATGAGGACCTAATAGCATATTTTACGTAAAGAGTCCCAATGAGAAATAAATTCTTTTTGTCTACACAAGACTGGGTTTTGAGTCTTGATGTAAACAGATTCCAAAACACTTAAATGAAAAGACGATCTTGTTTGCCCAATGATCCGAAAATTGTCGTCTGTATATGTTTTGGCGCATTCTGGATTTGCAATAAGATGTTGTTCTATGGCCGACTCACAATTAATTTTAAAATTGTTCTTTTTACACATACGAGGTGGCTGTTCTCTTACGGTATTACTTTTCTTCCTGATGCTCGCGGGGACATGCTGTTTTATTCTGTCTGCTAGTCTCTGCGTGGCGCGTCCTACATACCGAGCTTCACATTGGCACGAAAATTCATAAACAACACAACTTTTTTGAGTGGTAGGAACGAAATCTTTTTTTGCAGATGGTAGCATGACTCTAGTGTTGTAAACCACATGGGGCTTCACAGCATAGTAACAAGATGCAATGGCTTTACTGATTTGATTTTCAAACTTTGATGAAACATTAGCAATCCAGGGCAATTTTAGGTATACCGGGCACTTCTCTGGACCAATTGGTTTTCTGCTGCACAGCTGGCTAATTTTTGGTTAATGCAAGAATGTAGAACATCTGCTGAATATCCGTTGTCGACAAGCAGTTGTTTTATTTTATCGAGCTCTGGGCCTAATTTAGTTTTAGAGCAAATCATAAGTGCCCTGTGAACTAAGGTATTAATAAGGCTAATCTTTCTTGTCCTTGGGTTGAAGGAATTCCAACGGATGTATTGCCCAGTAAACGTTGGTTTCCTGTAAATTCTGGTAAGAAATCCAGTGCCCTCTTTCTCTACCAAAACATCTAGAAAATGTAAGGAGTTGTTTTGCTCCTTCTCTATTGTGAACTTTAGAGCCGGATGTAGTGACTTCAAGTTTTCTTGAAAATGGTCACAATCCAGCTCGGAACCAAAGATGACAAAACTATCGTCCACATACCGAAAGTAGACAACTGGTTTTGCGGTGTTGTCAAAAAGTCTACTTTTATGAAAGCCAACAAAGATGTTTGCTAATGCCGGACCCAAAGCGTTGCCCATTGCCACACCGTCTAACTGTTTATACATCTGGTATACACCAATTACACCATTTATACACCAATTAGACGCATCCCAACACATTAACTGCATCTGGATATATATTTCGGTTTACCTTTAGGTCATTATCCGACGTGTTCATACTCTAATGAGTGTCGGACGAATAAGGCTTTCAGTATGTCAAAATTATGTTGCCGCTTTTTCGTGCTGTGGTAAATTTCTGTAGTATCAACAGACTATTTAAAATTGTAGCAATAGACAAAGATAAACAGACTATTTACAATTGTAGCAATAGACAAAGATAAAATGAATGGGTCCTTTGGTCGCTTACAGACCATGTCCTATTGCAGTGCCCAATAGCCATCAATGGTAGTAATTGTTTTGATACTTCTGATATTAAAATAATATTTACGAATACAAATAGAAATCTCACTAGAATTAGGTGACTTGCAATTGACAGACATGGTATGGAAAGAAAAAAATTATAGTATTGGAATGAAAGTACAATGTAGGGAACAGAAGTCTTAGTATAACAGCTTCCTGTAAGCAGCTTGTATATTAATAGGTCAGGGTTAGTCCAGGCCTTGTTACGCACACAGAACGTATAATGGGTTGATCAGATAATGATGGTAGATAGCTTTTGCACTATAACGTCTTTGTGTTGCTTATCAAGGTCTACTTCCCTGCACATGTCAATAAGAGGGCTCGCACAGCTTTCCAAAAATTCCTAGACTGTGTAAGGATAGGTTGATAAATTTGATATTGCTAAAATCCGAAGAAGGATCTCGAGTAGGCTGATGATATTTCTCACATTTCCTCTCAGCAGTGCTATTTAAGTTGGTTTCAAACCCAACAGTCAACTCAGTTATATATAGTGTGGCCTTACCAGCGGAAAGAAGCATATAAGGACGTAGTTGATCTCCTGTTATAATGCAAGGAGACGAAAATTCAGGAAGGTTAACATATTGGGAGGAATTTTTGCACACATTGTAATGTAGAAACAACAAAGTGTAATGGTGACTTATACCTCTGGGTGCAACAGCCCTCTTCAAGATATGACTTGCAGCCAGAGAAAGGATGAGGAAGAGACTAGGGACAGGCAGAATGAGCAGTTAGATGATTGAGAGAGTTTCCATTTATAAAGGTTCGTATGATTGGCCAGTGTATTATTAAGATATCTTATGGGAAAGTTAAAAATATTCTTAGGCAGCTTGCTCTGTGCAAAAGACCACAAAGAGATAATGCAGCCTTGAGATATGAGCAGTGATTGTAGCTTATCAGTCAGTATGCTGCTGACGCACTGTTTGTAATGCCTGCTTTGTATATTGTATGAGTCATATTGAACATTCACACTGCAACTTGTACTTATCCACAAAGACTTGATGCTATCACTCTTGGAGGATCTTAGGGAATAATGATGAAGCAGAGGTCAATGAATGAATCAGTAGAGTGGCCAAAGATCCCAAGGCAGCTAACAGACAAGTTTACGAATTTAACAAGAACGTATGTATTGAGATTTCAAGTCATGCAGGAGTTGTTGGTATTTTTCTCGTTGTCTTTGTGCATTATTATATAGATTAGTTTCAAAGCCTACTGTCAGTTTGAGCACAAAGAGCTTTTTATCTGCTGTGACAAGGAGAAGATCAGGATAGAATGCATCCCCAGTAACTAGGCATGGAGAGAGTAAGCCTGAGAGGTCAACATATAATGTAGAACCAACGATTAATTGAAGTGAGTTTGCAATATACTGCAATGCTAATTTGTGACACCATGTAGAGCACCTTTTTTCAAGGTAAGTTGTGCAGCCTGCAACAACATGTTGCAGGCGTTCAGGTCGAAGGCAGAAAGAACAATCAACACTTCCACTAATATTCCATCTTGCAAAGTTTTTGCGTGTTGCCAATGAATTCTGTAAATAACGGACAGTGAAATTGAATATGTTACGAGGCATGCTACTCTGAACGGTTTACCAGATAGAGCTTGCCATCTTGAAGGAGTTATCAATCAGGGAAGACAAAGTAGCACCTTGTGAAGCTAACTCATGTTGAAGGCGCTGAGTATGTTCTGTTCTGACGATTTTAAGGATTTCCTTAGTATTCCTGTATAAATAATATTGAATGTTCAATCCTTCGCAAGTGTTTTTCCAAAGTGATTGAATGATTTCATTTGGTAATGATTTGAAATGCTACGCTGGAAAGTTTGGCATTGAAGACACTTAGTTGAAGGAAGTTGAAAGCTAAGCCCAAACTGACTTTTGGAGAGACTTTACCACTCAATGTTGCACTTATCAGCACTTTGAACCTTTTACGAATATAGCGAGAAGCTATATTATTGAGGTGTTGTGTGACCCAGGTTTTGTGATATTGGTTACTGTAAGGTCTCATGAGACTTTAGAGCGAAGGTATGTTTGATAAAAGTGTGATTTATTCTGAGAAAGAATTGGTCGAGAATCAATTTCACACAGCAAACATGAAAAGGATAATGATAATAATGAAAACTCCAATTTTATGTTCCATCTAAAAATACAATTGTAAACCTCGCTTGAAGAAGGTAGTCTACAGGTGGTTGCTTGGATGATACAAGATACAAATATATTCTCAGGCATTGAACACTGTATCGTGAAATTTATTGCAACACTGTAATATATATATATATATATATATATATATATATAT
>OLMO02000252.1:5678031-5704978 GCA_900291935.2 Cassiopea xamachana
ACAGTTCTTGCACTGAATGATTTCTCTATAAGTTCACAAATAATGTCTTCAGCTCCTCGGCTAGTTTCTACAGCCATTTCGAAAACGTAGGACTACTCTCCACAGCTAAAACGTGACTTCAAACCGAGGTTTTGAAGGATGCAAAGCTTCCTACGTTTCAAAGAAGGTAGGAGCTGACATCACAAAAGCTTCTAAGGCAATGACGTATTAAGCCCTTCAGCCAATCAAAATGTTCAATTCCAGCGCAGCTCCATGAAATCGCAGCTGTAATACCGTCCTAGCTCCTACCAGTAAAATTTGGTAGGAGAACGGTTGTTTTTTTCCATTGTGAGGTAGTACAGGCACAAAGACGTGCTGAAACACTCTTTTGTTTGAGCCTCTACCAGCTCCTACCATCTCAGATGGTAGGAGTTGGGTTCAAAACAAAGATATTCTTTGGTAACCAATTAAAAATGATTTCATAAAGGGTAAAACAAAGGCTGTGTTAAATGAGTTCGCTATGAAATAACGAACTAACGGATTGGGAAATGTTACCTTCGCTTGAAAATTAAATTTTATCCACTTTTCAAAAAATTTGATTTTATTGAAATATTTTAGTCCTACTGGGTAGGACAGGCAGGACCTCTAACTTCGCCACTGTCGATCTGTTTCTTACATCAAACCCAGACATTTACTCTAACCCTATTCTAGATTCTCCTCGTGGTAACTCTGACCATTGCCTTATCACGTTACAGCATAACTTTGTCTCCCATCAGGATAAACCTTCCTCTTCACAAAACGTTTTCCACTATAGCACAGCTGACTGGGACTCTCTTCAAAACTTTTTCGCTGCTTATCCCTGGTATTCTGTCTTGTCTAACGATCCTTCCTCTTTTGCCACCTTCATCACTAACGCAATTCAACTTGGTATGGATCTGTTTATTCCATCCTCCTATAAACCTGGCAAAAAGTCATCTCTAAAGTGGTTCCCTTCATAATGTGCAAAAGCTGTCAAACATAAAAGCCACCGCTTTAAACAATGGAAACTACACCAAACTCCACATTAAAAGAGCTTTATTTGTACAAGCTCGTAACCTATGCTCCAAAACCATCAGTCATGCCAAATCCTCTTTTGTCAAATGCATCAACAATAAAATTGCTTTATGTCAAACAGGATCTCGCTCCTTCTGGTCCTTAGCTAAAGTTGTCTCACAAAACTTTTGCCATTCTTCTTTTTCACCTCTAAAAAGCAACTCTGGCTTGTCTTCATGCACTCCTTCCTCTAAAGCTAACCTTTTCGCATCAACCGTTGCTTCCAATTCCAATCTTGATGACCAAGATTTCCAGCCTCATCTCTACCCCACATCCACCATCACAATGTCCCTGTTAAGTTCTCTACACGAAAAGTCTGGAAAGTCCTTCTTCAGCTCAACACCTCCAAATCTAGTGGACCTGATGGTATACCTGCTATAGTTCTAAAGTCCTGTGCCCCTGAACTCGCCCCTGTTCTCAACAAGCCTTTCCAACTTTCCTACAATCTTGGTATTTTCCCTTCCTCTTGGAAACTCGCCTACATTTTCCCTATCCCCAAAAAGGTGAAAAATCTGACCTATTGCCCTATTGCAATCACTTCTCTCATCTCTAAGGTTATGGAGACCATTATCACCAAACAACTGCTTACCTACCTTGAAACAAACAGCCTTCTTTCTGATCATCAATATGGGTTTCAAAAAGCCAGATCTACTGGTGACCTTCTAGCCTATGCTGTTCATGCTTGGTCCTCTGCTCTAGAATCCTACAGTGAGGGTAGAGTGATTTCTCTTGATATTTCCAAGGCCTTTGATCGCATCTGGCACAAAGGCCTTCTTGCTAAATGTTTGGTCTTCACCTATCCCTCATTAAATGGATTTCTTGCTTTCTATCTGATAGGTCAATTGCAATTAGGGTCGATGGCTACCTCTCTAATCCTCATTCTATCAACTCAGGTGTACCTCAGGGCTCTGTCATCTCTCGTGTTCTGTTCATCCTCTTCATAAATGACCTGCTTTCCTCTACATCTTCCAATATTTTCTCCTTTGCTGATGACACTTATTCAAGTTCATCTTTTTCATCCAATTCTCACTTCTCACCAATGACTTGACAAATGTAGAGAAGTGGGGTGGTGACAACCTTGTTAAGTTCAATGAAGAAAAGAAAAAACAGGTTGTCATAACACGTAAATATCACCAGGATTTCCCCCCTGGTTCATGAGCGACCATAAACTGGACATTTCATCTTCAATCACTCAACTTGGTCATTCTATTTCATCTAATCTCTCTTGGAAACCCCATATCAATTCCATAGCAAAGCATACATCTCAGAAACTTGGCTTTCTTTCTAGAGCCCGTGGCTATTTCTCACCTTCTCAACTACTAACTATATACAAATCCCAGATTCGTCCTTCTCTGGAATACTGCTCTCATGTCTGGGGTGGTGCTCCTAAATCTTCTCTCCATCTTTTTGACAGAGTCCAGTCTAAAGCTATCCGTCTCATCAACAATCCAAACCTCACTAATTCTCTACAGTCCCTCTCCTATCGTCATCTTGTTGCAGATCTTTCCATTTTCTACAGCTATTTTCACGGACATTGCTCTCAGGAAATCAAGAATATTATTCCTGATCTAGTGAGGCGTGTTTGAACCACCAGAAGCTCTACCTATTCACACCCTTTCCAAGTTACACTTCCTAATCTACAAACTCTATCTCACAAATCCTCTTTCATTCCTAGAACTTCTCAACTGTGGAACTCATTGCCACCTACTACTTTCCCTGAAGCCTAAAATTTGTCATCTTTCAAATCTAACATCAACAAACTTGATCTTGTCTCCCTTTCTACTTAAACTTCCCCTCATTTTCTCTCTTTTTCCTTTGTCGGTGCTTTGTTATAGGCCCTACAGCCTTTCCCCGCCATTACTTAATAAAAAAAAAATCAAAAGTTGATGTATTACATTGGCTTTTCGTGTTTTGATTGATCGGGTCCTCTTGGTCTGTTGATCTTAACGTTTTTTTGCAGCACCATGCATGTCAACCTAATGATTTGAAATTGCTGCCACAGAACGAACACACCACAAACCATGCAAGTAGTGATACCAGCCGATAATGAAACATGATTAAGCAGATCAGCAATACTACGATAACACATTGATATAATAAATACATAGATGAAACAGAAAGTAAAGAAATTATCGATTACTCCTATGGTTGTGTATAATATGCATCTTGTCACCATGATAATAATAATCCTGGCTCTGACTTAGGGTGAGTACCTGGCGCCTCAAGAAAGTATCTGGGCAACCACTGCCTTGTGATTAAAGTTAGTGTTTTAATCAAAGGTTAAGGGTGAGGTACCCCGGACAGAAACGTCCACAGGAGCTATTACCCTGAGAGTTGCTACATGTACGACCCACAAGTGTGGGAAAAAGCTCTAATGTCCAACAATAATAGCCCCAATCATTGTTAAATGATGTTTAGGTGGATGAGGCCCATCAGATCTGGTTATCAGCTCATCCATTAATGGTGTCAAGTAAAAAATACTGCTTTTTGGTAATGCTAAACCATATCCCAATTAAAATATAATAGAGGAAATAAATCAAACTTCAGACAACGACGTGAATGGGAGTGGATCCTTTGGTGAGGCTGCTGGTTGATCAAGTAAGACAAGTCAAAGTTTACTACTGCAAGAAAAAGCGGCAACATTCCTTTGACATACCTAAAAGCTTTTTTCATCCGACAGTCATCAGAGTATGAAAACGTTGGATAGTGACCTAAAGGTTATCAGAAATATATATTCAGGAATTGTTAGATGTGATAGGATGCATCTAATTGGCCCCAAGAGTGGCCAATTAGGACCTATTAACCATTGGTTACTTAAAGAGTCCCAGTGAGAAAACGAAATCTCTTAGTCTACACAAGACTGGGTTTTGAGTCTTGATGTAAACAGATTCCAAAACATTTAAATGAAAAGACAATCTTGCTTGCCCAATGATCCGAAAATTGTTGTCTGTATATGTTTTGACGCATTCTGGACTTGCAATTAGGTGTTGCCCTATGTCTGACTCAGAATTAATTTTCGACTTCTTGGTTTTACATATAAAAGGTGGCTCCTCTCTTGTGGCATTAATTTTCTTCCTGGTGGTCATGGGGACATGCTGTTTTATTCTGTCTGCTAGTCTCTGCTTAGTGTGACCTACGTTCCAAGCTTCACATTGGCACGAAAATGCATAAACCACACAACTCTTTTGAGTGATAGGAATACAATCTTTCTTACCAGATGGAGCATATCTCTAGAATTGTAAACCAGATGGGCTGTACAGCATAAAAACAAGATGTATTGGCTTTACTAATTTGATTTTCAAACTGTGATGAACCGTTACCAATCCAGGGCAATTTAGGTATACGGAGCGCTTCCCTGGATCAAATGTTTTGTCTGCTGCAAAGTTGGCTAATTTTTGGTTGATGCAAGAAAGTAGAACAGCTGCTGGATATCTGTTTTTGATAAGCAGTTTTATTTTGTTGAGCTCTGAGCCTAGTGTGGTTTTAGAGCAAATCATAACTGTCCTGTGAACTAAAGTTTTAATAAGGCTAATCTTTGTTGTCTTTGGGCTAAAGGAATTCAAACGGATGCATTGCCCAGTAAACGTTGGTTTCCTATACATACTGGTAAGAAATCCAGTGCCCTCTCTCTACCAAAACATCTAGAGAATTCAAGGAGTTGTTTTGCTCCTTCTCTACTGTGAATTATAGAGCTAGATGTAGCAAGTTCCGTTTTTCTTGAAAGTGGTCACAACCCAGCTTTGAACCAAAGATGACAAAACTATCGTCCAAATATAGAAAGTACACACCTGGTTTTGCGTTGTTGTCAAAAAGTCTACTTTCATGAAAGCCAACAAAGATGTTTGCTAATGTTCGACCCAAGGGGCTACCCATTGCCACACCATCTAACTGCTTATGCGTCTGGTTGTTGAAACTAAATTCAGCTCCTTGTGTAGCAATTAGCATCAAGTCCATGAATGCGTCCTCATGGAATGGCGGACAATCAAGGTGACCTCGATACAAGCATCAGCACAAATCTCTATTGTATGATCCAATGGAATGTGTGTGAACAGACTGCTCATGTAAAAAGAGCATGGAAATGTTTTGGCAGTGTGAGGTGGAAAATTTTAGGACCGGCGCCAAAATTTCTGCTAACCATTTAGCACCGTCGTGTTGGGAAGAACCAATCATAGATCGTACCAATCATATTAAAAGAATGGTTCAAATTAAAGTAAAGGAATGGTTAACAGATGCTGAGAAGGAAGAAATGCGAGAAAATTGGCGAATAATCGCATAATCTAATAATATGCAGGAAAGTAGTTACTGCAATGTGAATGAAAGTATATACCAAGAGAATGCATCATCAAACAACCAAACAAACGAAGAAATTCCCAGTGAGACAGGGGGTGAATCCGAGCTTGTAGTATACTTTGATGGGAATGAATATGCTAATGAGGAGTTAGAATTAACCAAAAGGTTGAATATCGTTTTACAGCGAGAAGTAAAGTCTATTTTACCATCGTTACCCACTGTTAATAAAGGTGTACTAAAGAGAGAGGTTCAAAAGATGAAGCATCTACTAGTAAAGATTAGCAGTGAGAGCATTACAACAAATGACCTGATCTATGCTGCTGCCGTGGAAACTACCAAAAATACAGGGGTTAGGGTAAAGAAGGGAAGGACATAAACTGAGCCTGTGTGGAAGAGAAGATTGGAAGACTAAATAGTATGAACAAGAAAGGATCTGAGTCACGTGAAAGAGCTTAAGAAAGGAAAGAAGATCAAGGACAGCTTTGCAGATGAGTTACAAAGGAAGAATTGGCTAAAGGAAAAGGGTTTTATAATGGTGAGTAAAGAATTAAGACAACGCATAACTGCAAAGTCTTCTAATGTGTCAAGATACAAAGCCAGGATAGAAAGATTTCGTCAGAAAAATTTATTCACAAACAGCCAAGGAAGGTTTTATGATGGATTGAATGGAGTTAAAGGAGCAAATGTTGTACCAGATCAAGAAAGTACAATAGATTTTTGGCGTACGATATGGAGATTCAGAATGGCTAAAACAGTTAAGAAAGAAATTAATGTAGAAAAACAACAACATTTGGTTATTACAGTACATAATGTGAAGTCCCTATATACTCATATGTCTAACCAATTAGTGATGCAAATTTGCTAAATGTTTTGGTCAAAATGGCGTCTAGATCGCTTGTCTGATTGGCTCCAAAATCGCACATAGTCCTTCCATTGTGTCGAAGTGATACTGATCGATAGTGAGTTTTTCTGATTTTTTTCAGGAGACAATAGCCGTTGTCCAATTGGACCCCCTGTCAGCTCAAAGCTCCGGTGATCTCTCACTTCATTCGAAGCTGTTGGCTGATCAGGGTGTTTCTGTGGACTGCAGCTTACCTGTGGTGCCCAGACTTTTCATCTATCCTCTCCAGGTCGCAACCGCCATTTTTATTTTGTCTTCATACCCCTATGTGGTCTGACCACATGGTTGAGATCTTTTATTAACTGTTTGAGGGAAGATGTATTTTCACAATGTTCAAGCAAAATCTTTTTAATCAACTGCTCAGTGAGTTCTTTACTTCTTCAAAGTAATTTACATACTATCACTGTTCTTCTGTGTTTTCATATTTTTACTCTGTGGCCTACCCTTTTTCATATAAGGTGCTCTTGGCTAGCATTTGCCGCTATGCCATGAGATAAGTTTGTGATAGCCCTAAGGACATTTCAGATAGTTATTAGTATTTCCCATTGTGCCACTCAGAGAAATTTAAGAGAAAGTAGTCGGTTAGCTGACCTACCGTTTTTGTGAACGCCACATTTTGGTAAGAGTTGCTGTTTTGTAATTAGAAAGTTGTGGTAGTTCTAAGGGCAATTGAGGTCAATTTATACTAGAGTAGTTGCCTAGCTGTTTTGACAAAATTTAGAACCATTTCAGAGCTATTATTTGTTATTAAATGTCGAGCGATCATCATATTAGTGCTATGCAAGAATTATGATTATTTGTAAGGCTGTTATTTGCTGGCATTTGCCATGTTTGATGAAAAATTTGTATTGGCACTCAGATGAATTTATGATTAAGTAGCTGGATAGCTGTATAGGAATTCAATAGAGAAAAAGCCCCCATCTCTCCTAGTCAGGGATAGGGGTTATTTGAGGTAGCTCATAAATTTCTGCTGGGAATGATGTGTTAGCAAGACAGCAATATAATCAATATTAGCAGCACAAAATTTTTTTCTAACAAGAGTTTCTCTGTATTTACTCACTTCTATGTTTTATAAGTGAGTAAGATACTTTCCCTAGTTGTTATAAGCTGAGCTAATGCATCTTATTTAAGGGGGGGGGGGTGAGCTTATTAGCAGTTTCACATTTTAGTAGGAGCTTCTCTGTAGAAGGGTTAGGTTTTCCCTGCTGGATTGAAGTTTTAGCAAGGCTTCAATATCATAAGTTATTAGTAGCACACAACTTTTTCTAATAGGCTTTTCTTTGTATTTACTGACTCCTTTATTTTATTGGTAGTCAAACTTAAGTGTAATCTCTGGGGCTTATTAAACAAGTTCATTGTTAAGGGTTTATAATATGGACCATGTCATGATTTGTTACACATTTTCTTTGTTAAAATTCTTCTTTAGATTCTGTCCATGAACAATGACACAATTATATGCCTTTATTGTCAATCACTGTGGCATGTTTATGTACTTCTGAATACTGAATTAATGAGAATTTACACTTCGTATGAGAAGCCACTTAATGCTTCATTGGCTGGTGGGAGCTACAAACTGCAACTTCTTGGCTGCATCCTCTTCAATAGTCTTAAAGGGCACAAATGCTGGGCTGACACAAACAATGGTTGAACACTATGGTAAATGCTTAACCTGTTATTTATTTATCAACAAGATGGCAAGATATGATGCTTCCTAAGCCAAAAGTGGTTTTTACATCAATATATAATGATCTGTACAGTACAATATAATGATTGGATCATGGATGCTGTATTCTTTAGAGGGCTTGCTCTCTATTGATATTTCAATGCCTGCCATGGTCCTCGCTTTTTCAAATGGACATTACACAATTTCAGTTTACAATCAATACTTATTGATCTTTATTGCAAAATTTAATGGACAGAATTTTAGATGTTGTATTCTCTAGCAGATATATATTGGAGACTTATATTTTACCATCTTTTGACAAGGCTCCAAATAGGAAAAGATACTATTTTTCAAGACCCTACTCACTATGAAAACCATTATTATCTATAAAACTTTCGTAATTATACCTGGTACCCAGGGTCACATGACACTTAAGCATTCAATCCTAGCCCCAAGGTATGCAGGCCCCATTACTTCAAAAACACTGGTGTTGCTTCTTTAATTTCTTGACATATTGAGAAATGTGTATTAGATTAGACCCTAGGTGGTTTTTATTGTCCATGATCATTTTTGTAACATAGTGGCATTTCTTTTTCATTCTCTCCTTCAGTGGTATCAATTTTCTCGCAGACACTTGTCTAGGGGGCTTAATTTAATAACTTTCTCACAAAATCTGGTAAAGTTCTGAAGCTATTGTGAGTGGTCTAAATTGCCAACCAGAATTCTGTCATTAGGAAGGGCTCCTTTTTATGGATTGCATTGATGCAAAAAAGGAGATTTTCAACACACTTTCATGAAATTGTGGTAAAGAATTCAGTGATGTAATGATGATAGTATTTAACTCTAAGTCTACAGACAAAATCACTAACAATAGGAAGGGGTCTGAATCCCCCTTTTCTACAACCTACACCTCTGATCAGCAAATTCACACCAAACTTATTCCATGATTTGATTTTGCTTATACAGGGTATCCACTACAGCTGGAAAAGCTGGAAAATAAACCTTTTTCAGAATTTGGCTGGAAAAGCTGGAAAACCATACGTTTTTCTCCTGCTTTGGCTGGAAAAGCTAGAATTTTATTTTTAGGCCTTAGAATAACTAACACTATTAACAGATGAAACTAGGTATTATATAAAGCACGCTGTGCATGCAAATCTCCAAATTAGCCTTGGAAGAACAAAACATACCCCCACTTGCCTCCAAGGATTGATGATATCACATGTTTCTGCGAAGGACCACGTGAATCTCTGAGGGTTGTGGTTGAATTGCAAAGCAAAATTGTTGATAAAATTTGCGAGAAATGATAGTGAAACAATGATCACAAACATAGGGTAGACTACAAGGTTCCACATTTCCTTCATTCTTTTATTTAACCGTATAGCCTAGCATAGGGTTGCGATCATTTTGTCATTATCATTTCTCGCAAATTTTATTAAAGAGTTTGCTTTGCAATTCAACCAAAACCCTCAGCGGGTCACGTTTTCCTTCACAGCAACATGTGATTTCATTAATCCATGGACGCAAATGGGGGGCATGTCTTGTTGTTCCAAGGCTAATTTCGAGATTTGCACACACAGTGGGCTTTATATAATAGCTAGTTTGCATTTTCTAACACTCCTAATTGGAAGTGGCCAGGGCCAGATCTGGTTCATGGTTATTGGCTAGAGAATTTCTCAAGCCTGCATGATAGAATTGCTCACCAACTGAATGATTGCTACAGACAAGGAAGTGTGCCTTCGTGGATGAAACAAGGACAAGGAAAAACTGTACTCATAAGGAAGGACATCAACAAAGGAATATACCAAGTAATTATCGGCCAATAACATGCCTTCCAATATGCTGGAAGCTGCTAACCAGTATCATAGCTGACAGCATGTATGCATATCTTGATGATAGCAAATTGCTTCCTGGTGAACAGAAAGGATGTAGGAAAAGGAGTCAAGGGGCAAACGATTTGTTGTATATTGACAAGAGGATGATGAAAGAGTCAAAGCAATGCAGAAAGAATCTTGCAATGGCATGGCTGGATTATTGTAAAGCATATGATTTAGTGCCCCACTCATGGTTGAGCGAATGTATGCACATATTTGGTATTGCATCCGATGTTGAAAAGATGTTGATTGCAAGTATGCAGGGTTGTCAGACAGAACTTACTTGTTGTAATGAAACATTACGTTAAGTATCGTTTAGGAGAGACATCTTTCAAAAAGACAGCTTGCCTCCCTTGTTGTTTGTGATGTCAATGGCTCCTGTAAATATAGTACTTTGCAAGCTCAAAGTAGGCTATCAATTTAGTGCTACTAAGGAAGAAATTAACCATCTGATGTTTATGGATGATATTAAATTGTTTACAAAAGATGAAAATGGCCAGCACTCCTTGATTCAAACTGTAAGAGTTACTAGTACAGACATAGGTATGAAATTCGGATTCGAGAATGTGCAATGCTTGTTATGAAGAAAGGAAAAGTGTCAAAAGCTGATGGAATAAAATTACCTGACGACAGAGTTATTAGATCATTCCATGAAGAAAATGGTTACAAATATCTTGGTGTTTTGCAATTAGGCAAAGTGATGTGCGATGTGATAAAAGAGAAACTGGCAACTGAGTATAAAAGAAGGGTTAAATCGTGCTAAAATCAGAGCTGAATGGAGGATAGCAGCCTTAAATACCTGGACTGTACCATTGACTCGACATTATATGCCTTTCCTTCATTGGCAAAGAGATGAAATGTTACAATTGGATAGGAACACAAGAAATATAATGAACATGTACAAACCCCTACATCCAAGGGGTAGTGTGGTGAGATTGTACTATTCATGAAAAGAGGGGGTTAGGGGACTAATTTCTGTACAAGACTGCATAGATTTAACAATCTTGAGCCTGGAAAAATACATTCAGAAGTCAAATGAAAGGTTAAAAACAAGTGCAAGAAGATATCTTGAAGAAGGAGAATTAGAGACACTTTCAAAGTTAAGGCCCCCTAGATGCCTAGAAAGTTTTATTTTTGAACCGTCTACTGCATGTTAAATACAGAAGCAAAAGAGCTATCTAACAAGCCTTTGAAATGCAATATTTGTTACGTGTGATCTATATAATGCTAGTACTTTGAAAGCTGTATGCTGAGGTTGCTAGTGAAGGAATGCAATGCCAAAATACATTGTATAACTATCTATGATGCTTTCTACCTGGACTTGAAGTTGGTACATATTTTAGAAAACATGGTTATAGGCAATGTTTTAAGAAACAGTCTATGAAAATTTCAAAGATCAAACCTGATGAAGATCTAGACTTTTGCATTACTCTATTATTGTAGAAGGCAAAGCAAATGTGAATTCCACTGCATTATACTAAGTATTATCCAGCAGCTAATACAATGAATATGGTTTTGTTAGCCTGCTCCTGTTGCCGAATGCTCCCATTGCCCATGTGTGTGCAGCAGGAACCCAGCAGAATTGCCAACTAGTTCTGAAAACCAAGGGAACATTATTGGGTGGCGAAGAAGTTGAGCTGGACAATGATTTTATTAATGCATATTATCCTTAAGTTGGCAGCAAGATAGTTCTTTCTCTTGTAGGTCTTTATGTACTAGCTTGTTAAGAAACAATTCTCCACCTCTCAAGCACTTCATCACCCCCTCTATAATTCTAGCATGGGGACAGAGGGCCCTTTGGCCCCTTCCTCCAAGCTACTGCTGCATGCAGTATTGCTACCAAATATAGCATTTTGATTACATAAAGAGAGCGGAAATGTTGAACATGTTGTTGTGTTACCGTTTTAAAGCCAATGCGCTTGCCCCTAGAACTGCTATGCTTGCTCACATGATGGTAAGAGTCAGTCTGGCAAATATTTGTTGGAATGCTTAACTAGCACTTGCCCAATAGTAAGCTTGTTTGTGGCCGAAGGTGATATTGAATGTCACCATCACCCAAGAATGAGATTATAAGTAGATGAATTTTTTATCAATGCAAAATTTAACACTTTTAATGCATTGAAAAAGCGCACCTTTAACCATTGACTACATGGCTATTCATTAACCTTTCATCATTTACTAACGTGACTTATCGACCATCACATTTTTCCAAATCTCAGAAATAACTCAATTTTATTTTAACAGTACAATTTTTGTAGTGTCTGCTAAGTATTGAGGGATAACTCATGGCTATGGAGGTGATATTGTTGTATTTTGTGGAATGTCAAAGAATTGCTGGAATTTACATGCTCTGATCCTGGAATTAGACTTTTCTAATATTTTATTCAGTGTCTGACTTCTACATTATTCTCTACCAGTTTTACTGTTACATACTGTGAATGTTTTAGGTAAACTAAAGAACATGTACAAAGATCGATATGAAAAGCATCAAATTCACATTGTGGACAGCATTGGCAGAATTGAGTTGAGAGAGATAAAACTGGATGAATTTGCTGTAAAGTTGAAAATATGCCAGGATGAGTCCCCGAAGGGTAATTTCAGAGATGAGATGAGAAGATTTCTGGATAAAGTGCAGAATTTTGAAGACAGTGATTGTGAAATATCTATGTTGCTCAATAAAGACATGCGAGTCACTTTTGTTCGTGGCATTGCAGGAATGGGAAAGTCAGTTCTTGCTAAACAAGTTGCATATGGCTGGGCAAATGGCATCATGTATGGAGAATTCAAGTTGTGCATCATGTTTGAGTGTAGGGAACTCAACTATTTCCAGGATTCCAAGGGGGATGCGGTAAAGAAGCATGAAATGCTTGAAGAATTTTTAAAAATGAAACTTAACCTTGATCTGGGAATAGGAGAAGGGATTTTATTTGTTTTAGATGGTCTTGACGAGTTGTATGACATACAAAATGAAGACTCAGTTATTGGACAATTGGTTAATCTCAATAGCTCAAAGTACATTAGGTCAAAAATTATAATTACAGGAAGACCTCATGTTGAGCACAAACTTAAGAAGCTTGGCAACGAGATGGGAGGTTTGCAGAAATTAGAAATCCTAGGACTAAATCAAAAGGAAATTTCAACGTATGCACTAAAATTTGCTACATTGCAAGGAAGTTTTGAGGTATTAAATGTGCCATTGCCAACTGGAGATCCAAAATCTCTTTTACATGTCCCACAGTTTTTGAACACATTTTTTTGTGTTTGTGTCCTAACTGATGGAAAAATAGTCCAAGATTCCGTAGAATTGTATTGCTGGACAATTTATTTGCTGTTGAAACAACATGATGCCGACAGGCATGGTTCAGTAAAGACACAAGTTGCAGAGATTTTCAAAGAGTATTCAAAATCTCTTTTGACCATTTGTGAAGTTTGCCATAATTTGCTTAATGAGAATAAGATTATTTTTGAAGGAAACATCAAGGATCTGATTCAAGATTCCGAGGCAGGTTCATCTTTCATCGAAAGTCTGTTTGTTGATGTAACAGACAATTTCACAAAGAGATATCAGTTCAAGCATTTATCTTTAATGGAATTCCTTGCTGCTATTCATATATGTAGCAACATCAGCAGTTACATGGAAGCTATCCAGGACAATGTATCTAGAGGAAACACTGAAGTTGTAATGTTTGTGTGTGTATTGATTTCAGGGTTTACAGCTGATGGAATAATACAGGAATGTTTAAAGAATACTACGGGCATTACAAAAATAAATCAAAACAGGTTTCTGAAGAAAGTCATTCGAGCATTCACTAAATCTAAGTTGGATGATGAAGCAAAATTTCTGACATGTATGGAAATTCTTCAACATTTTGTGAAGAAGAGTATGGTGGACGCAAATGCATTATTAATGAGCATTGAAGAAATACAGTTTGGAAAAATAGTTGGCATGCTAAAGTATGTGCAAATTAGCGATTATATCATTACTTTATGCAATCATCTCGTGACCGTTTGCAAACGTGAGGCTGAAATTCGAAAAGCTTTTAGTAATATCAGTTTTCCCGTACTGTATGTCAGAGAGTTAAAAGATATAAAGTGCATAAGGTACCTGAAGAGTACTGGGGGAATCAGAGCATTTGGCTTCACAACCGATGTGACTGACATTGCTTTGAAGTTGACAGAATCAGTAGTAGGAGAATGCAAAGCTTTCCATTTCATTCATTGTACCTTGGAGGATGATGAGAAGTTGGATATAGAACTGCTAGCATCAATGGTGCAAATAAGCTACCTTCGTATAGATAGTTGTAGTATGGACGTTATCGGCTTTGACAACATCTGTGAAGTTGGGATGAGGTGTAAAACTTTTGTTATAGAGGATCTAAAAGTCGAAGAAGAGTGGTGGGTTACATTGACTGAAAATATTGAAGAAAGAACGACCCATGGAACATGTAAATTAATGGAGCTGGGTATAAAAAAATGCTCTACTAATATTCCTGAACATTTTGTGAAGAAGGTAAGTCAAGTTACTGCACTATAGTTATGTACGTTATGCATTTATCTACAATAATTGCAATAATAGGCAGGGACTTGTAATTGGTAACTGACCAAATTTACAAGTATCAATTCTATGGAATTCTACTGTTCTACAGAGATAGTTGCAACTATTCATTCGGTTTTCCAATTTTATGCAAAGAAATAGCGAAAAATTGTGAACAAGTTCCTTGGTAAATGGAGGATTTGTGTTGGCTTTTTGCTTAAACAAGGTTTTAACATATCCCCAGAAGCTTTTGCCTATGAACTGGTTGTGATGTACTATACTACTATAGTAACCGTTATCTAAACATGTCGCGTCTGCTCTCTGTAATTTCTTACGTAGTAAGTTTGGAATGAACTTGATTTCAACACTGTGCGCCTTCCTTGCTTTGAAAATTTTCAGTTCATTCTTCAGTTCTCTATTTGATTTAGTTTTGTAGCTACTTATCATGTTACTGTGGTTAGTGTTGTTGACAGTCCCATAATTCTGTTTTAAATAACTATAGGTAATGTATGTCATGCTTTCGATCATTGAATCTAAGTTCTTATCAGTGATGGGTTGATTCGAAAAGTTGAATTTGATAAAGTTGTTAGCCATCTCCCATACTTGAGACAAATTTGGAAGCTGTACTCCTTGCTTTAAGTAAGGGCTTTCCATCACACAAACATCAATAATAACGTGAGAAGACTTCTGAGTCATATCGAAAATGTAAGTACAGTGGCCCAAACAATTGACTCAATCTTGAATAACTAAGTAATAACCAAGTAAGACGAAATTTTGTTCAAACTCCAGACACACAGAGAAGCAAGTGTCCCACTCAGTGTCAGTCAATGATAATTGAGATTTTGATTTTATATTCCATCTAAACATACAACTGTAAACCTCGCTTTAATAAGGTAGTCTATAGGTGACTACTTCGATTATACAAGATGCATATATATATATATATATATATATATATATATATATATATATATATATATATATATATATATATATATATATATATATATATATATATATATATATATATATATATATATATATATATATATATATATATATATATATATATATATATATATATATATATATATACATATATAAATATATATATATATGTATATATATATAATGTAAAATACATAAAATGTAAGCTTAAAGTATAAAAAATATACGAAGTTCTGGAGAGTCCCAATCTGTATTTCAGCCACAGAATAGACAATATGAGTTTTTATGGCAATAGTCATTTTCCGTCTAATTATGTAGTTCTTTGTTACTTCATCGAAATTGAGGTCCTGTAACATGCCAATATAACTTTTGCTGAAGCGGTCGAGGACACCAAGAGCACTCATGGACAAGCTTATGAATCTAACTTCATTGATATTTTTCAGGTGCTCCCTAACCAAGGTCTTGTATTAGACCTGTTTCATATGAGAATTATTTCTTAAATTTGTCTTGAAACCCTACTGTTAGTTCAAGAATGTAGAGACACTTATGAGGAATGACCAAAAGTAAATGTGGATGAAGACTAGCACCTGTTAAAGCATAAGGGCTAATGAAATCTGGAAAATCAAAATATAAAGAAGAGCTTTTGATAGATTGAAATGATATTTCCAGAAAATGAAGGATAGAGTCATGACACCATGTATATCTACCTTTTTCAAGACACTTCTAGCAACTTGCAACGACATGAAGTAAGACTCAGGCTGTAAGCAGAAGAACAGTCAGAGGTAGGGAACATTCCCCATTTGGTAAAGTTAGTTCACTTGGGGGGATTTGCTTATATATTGAATCGAAAAATTGAATATACTTTGGGGTAGGTGCACTTGACCTGTTGACAAGAGAGGGATGACTTTAAATGAGGACTTCCCGATCACATTGGAGATGAAAGAGCCTTGAGAAATTAGATAGTGTTTAAGTCTATCCTCTTGATCATTGCAGATGGCCTTGAACACATCTTTTGTGTTTCTATATGAATCATATTGGATATTAGTATGTGAGGATCTTGACTTCCACAATGCTTGTATTTCTTTATTTGGAGATGTTCTTTGTGCAAATCTTAATACAGATTGGCATCATATAAAGTTATTCAAGGGCAATTGAATGATTAAGCCAAATTTTTTATAAAGGAAAACAATATTGCTGAGAGTAGTTGAGACAGGAAGCACAAGCCATTTTCGAAGATATGTGGCAACATTTTCTAAGTGCTCACAGACCCAAGTTTTCAGTAGGTTGCCACTGTAAAATGCCAGAAGAGTTTTGAAAGTAAGTATTTGTTATAAAGCAAAAGTTTGTTTTTAAGATGCAGGGGAAGAAGGTCTATTTCAGAAAGAGTAGCATTAAGAGTATCAGATAGTTCAGATTTATTATTAGGTAGTAGATGAGATTCTCTCATTATTTTTGGAAATACACCCGCTATATCTATTGGTGCCTTTAGTGACCTTGTCTCTTTCAGTACTAGGATAGAGATTCCGGGTCGTTTTTGTTGGTACGCTCATTGTGATTAGTTGCTGTGGGAGGATGGTGTGCTTGTTTGATCCCTGGCTATACCTAAGGGTACCATGGGAAAAGGTTGACTGCAGGCTTGCTGCCAGATAGTAAAGAGGCCCAATCCCATTGGTAGAGCTTTGGAGGCTGCCTCATCAGTTGTTGTATAATCTCAGGCTTTCTGCTATGCCAGTATGTGACTGGAGCCACTCCTAGCTTGCAGCTCTCGGGGGCCCTTCTGAGGGCACAGGATAGCTTTGGGAACTTTACAGGCTCACTGTCAATTGCTGCCTCTATCACTTTGACTGACCCAATCATCACCCACTTTATGTTCCCACTATGGTTCTCATTTACACAGATTGTATCTCTACTGCAACTACCAATGTGGCACATTCTAAATTCTTTTCTATCTCATTTTGCAACATTCGTGGACTATCCTCCAATATCATTTGTGTACACCAACATCTCTAGTCTTCAAGTCCTCTTTCCCTCTTCCTTACCGACACTAAGATCAAACCACTTGAGCGAAATGATAATTCCACTCTCTCCCTATCTGAAATGTCCTTGATGTGAGCTGTTTTCATCTTTTTTCCCTAATGGTGGTTTTGTGCATTCATCTGCTCTAATGTAGAAAGTTCTCATCTACCTCAATTTGACACATTGTCTGCCACCAGGATTGACCTCTTGAGTCCGGCTTTTTAACTCATCTGGCTGAAAATTCTCTTTCCCTAATACTTCAAAATTCATTTGCACCCTATACCATTCACCTAACTCAAGTAATCATGAACTGCTATTTGACCATCTATCTAAAACAATTGACACCATCACTCATCTTTCTCCTCGCTCTGAAATCATCATCCTTGGTGATTTTAATGTCTACAATTCATCTTTCTCTTCTCAAAAATTCTTCCACTATAACAAAGCTGACAGGGACTCTCGTTGAACTTTTTTGCTGCATATCCCAAGTATTCTGGCTTCTCTAATGATCCTTCCTCTTTTGCCACTTTCATTATTAACCCAATTCAACTTGGTATGGATCTTCTTATTCCTTCTTCCTATAAACCTGGCAAAAAACATTCTCCAAATTGGTTCAATTCTTAATGTGCATAGGCTGTCAATGCTAAAAACCAAGATAGCAAATCTCCTAAAAAGATCTTATCCTTGCAAATGCAAGCAAAGGCATAATAGAGGGTTGTATTTCTCTTCTTCTATTGATAGGAGCGAGCCTTCCTTTCATCTTCTTTTCGTAAGTGCATACTTCAGAACTTTTCTGGCCTACGAGATGGTCCATAGAGGAAAGGGGCTGAGCTCCCTCCATAAAGCACCTGCTTAGAAGGCAGTAATGAAATTAAAATGAACATTTAAGTCATTATTTGTATAACAGGCTTACAAGAGTTCCAAAATAAATGGACACTCTTCTACTTAAAAGGCACTAATGAAGGTAAAATGAACTTTTGAGTGAATTTTTTATATAACAGGTTTCCAGTTTACAAATAGAATTTGTAAGCCAAGTGGCTTATTGCAATGCATCTCAAAAAAATGCATTCATCTACATCAAAGTGAGTTTTTGAGAGCTGCGTCATTTCTAGTGAATATAACTGTCCTTATTCCTTATCAAATTCTGAATCTCTTGGTAAAAACAACTAAAGAAAATTCTGTCCTGCCTGTGTTCTGTTTGCCACACCTTTTCAAAAAATTCCTTAGAAACAATTCCAATCAAAAAGTCTAATTCAGTTCCTCCAAAAGATGCTGCTTTGCATCCAAAACATGTACAAATATATCACAAATATGCCTCCAATATTTCACCAATTGATTAAAGGCAGTTATAAGAAAAAGAAACTTCAAAAAGGAGAAAGTCGTTAAGAAACTCATTTCATGCTTAAAAACTGAAACTAATGAATGTCTAAATAAAATGGAAAATTAATCATAAAAAACTTTGATCACATAGCTAATGAACTATTTCAGAAGGAGAAAGAAAGTTGCAACAAA
Organism: Cassiopea xamachana; assembly: GCA_900291935.2. Classification (NCBI taxonomy): domain Eukaryota; kingdom Metazoa; phylum Cnidaria; class Scyphozoa; order Rhizostomeae; family Cassiopeidae; genus Cassiopea; species Cassiopea xamachana. The sequence goes on from OLMO02000252.1 coordinate 5,696,838, forward strand.
TGATCTTGCTTCAAGTGATCTCAGTAAAGAATAGCATTTGCCATTTCATTCCATTTCTACAGCCCAAAATTTCAGAAATTGCCAGAAAGTCCTTAAATTTCCTGCTTCCACTAATTATAAGATTATAGTAAGTAAATATTGTATTTGAATGAGGATCCTTTTAAGAGTTAGCTTAGTTTTATGATGAAATGTCAACTCAAAAACAACTCAGATGGCACAAAGGCAGTCCAAAATTGTTGGAAGTGCCAACTGTATCACTTTTAACGGTAAGATGCATGACAAAGTTGTCATTAATATTTTTCCTGTCATGGTAATTCACATCAAGATATTTTGATGTATAAAACTGGGGAGGCTTAGATCCAGTAAAACTACGAGTACAAGTTCACCCCTGAATAGCTCAACAATCAAACTCGTACTTGTGCTGCAACTTCTTGTGTTTAGATATCTCCTCCTTCAAAACAGCCCCAGGATTTATTGAAATCAATAGATCTGAGTCTACATTTAAAAGAATTAGTGAATTGTAGGATACTAGAGGGTCCTATCGTACTCTGAAGATAAACATGAAGCTATTACTATATCCCTCGAAAGCCAGTGCCTTCTTTTACTGAACTTTTGTTATTGTGAGCCAAGATGAATCGCAATCTGAAATTTGCTTGAACAGAATGACATTCCGAATCGTGAGGATGCTGTTCGATAATTCTTGAAACGTTTTGATAACTTTAGTCCCTTGTTCAACTTTGGAATATACTTTCTATGAAAGTCTTTCCACTTAGTACCCATCCATGGCTAGGCCCTTTCCAGAAGTTTATTATGACAGAGTGGTTCCACGCCAACAGCTCTTAAATAAGCCTTTACATTGTGCTTCTTTTCAAAACAAAAGGTTGCTTTTCCACATATACTTTTTATCGGGGAAATTACTTATGAAATGCAGATCTATTTTTACCAACACTATCAATTCCAAACTTGTTCTGTTCAGTGAGAGATTTGCTAAAAAAGTCGTACTGGATGACTGCTGCGAGTACAAGTTCTGATTGTGATTCCTTCTCAATACGCGTAGATCGGTTGCGCTGTAGAAATCTCGTACTGGTACTCGTACTGTATGTAAACCTCCCTACTATTAAATTTCTTACTGAGAAAGGACCAGATGTCTAGAGTTATTTTCAAGAGGCCTCAATAGAGTATTAGCAAGATTGAAAAATTTGGGTGTAACATCAAGAAGCTAGAAACATCCCATTACTATCCATGAAAGTAAATCAAAACTTTCACCTTGCAAGGATTGCTTCAGCTAATAGACTTGATAAGCTCTGAGCCATTCTGTTTCACTGGGAATAGAATTTTACAAAATATTTAGGTAGCAGGGTCTAAAAACAACAAACCATCTAATGAGTTCATCCTTTTGAGAACAGATTTATTTGACTTAATAGGGTCAAGGAGCAATTTTGGCCAATATACAAAGAGGCCTTTTGACTTGGAGAACTCAATGATTAAAGATTACTTGATGGGTGCAATTCAAACTACTAATTTCTTGAAAGACAGTAAAGGCACCCCTATCATCAACGGTCCCAAAGAAAGTTTATTTTGTTTCTACCAGTCTACCAGATCACTAAGCACTAGAATTGATAGCCTAGGTCATGGCGCAAGGAATGCTGGAGTTTCTTACAACTAACCAATTTTCTAGGTTCCAAAACCTCTTTTACATGATGTAAATACCAAAGCAGAAGGAGTAAGCAAAGTCCCATAAAGTTTAAATGTTGGTAAAGGTTTTGCCTGTAGGGCATGTCAAAACTAATGCCAAGTCAGCTGATAGGATAAATTTCGACCTACAATGCTATGCTCTGAAGTCGACATCAGCAAATAGATCAACTAAAATTGTTGAAAATAAACTAATTTCAACTACTTATAGCACTACTTACTTAAATATTACTTGCTCTCTATATTTATTGCTTCTCTGCAATCCAGCAGCAAAAAAATAGAAGCAGTGTAAGTCTTTTCACTGTGAGTCCTTTTTTACACACATCTTTTGCCTATGTGTTGGTACCATCTATGCTCTGCATGTGTATTACACACAAAACAAAAGCAAAACAATAGACCACACATTCTAGTCCTCCTATTTCTATGGTATTGAACAGGCTCAACTCTGCAAATCAATGACCGAAAGGGTTCGAATTTCCTTCTCTTATGCAATTCGAGAGCCACAGTTATTTGAATGTGACGCTTGCTGTGCATTTACTTTGGCACTGCGTATAATTGATAAACATTCTGCTTGCCTATTGTGCATTTTGTCCTGTTAACAAAAAAGACAATATCTAAAAGAATCTTGATATATTGACATGCATTCAATTGCAATGAGAGGAAGGAAGATGCTAGATGACAAGAAGTCATACTATGTAGGGCTCTATGCCTGAAATGGGATTACAAGAAACTCTGTAGAGATTTGAAATAATAATAATAATAATCAGTCAAAATGCAATCTTAATACCTTGACAGGGTTTTTACCCTGGTCAAGCCTGTCCGGAACCACCCCTGCTATATTTTCAACTTTTCTCAACACAAGCCAGATGCCTCTATTTTGACCTTGATTCTTCTTTCCGCTATTTAATGGAGTTCCTGTGGAGGATGTCATTGCCTATAACTTTTGCTCCATAGTAAAATTGCGTTTATATAAAAAGACGAATTTTTGACATATTTCCATGGTTCCCACTAGGATGTCAAATTCCAGTTTGACCAAGTCTCCCAACTCAGTAGTACTGTACCACAAAAGTTGGTACCTAATTCTGCAGCTTTAAGACCTTATAACTCAGCAACCATGCCCCTGATTCAAGTAATTTATGCTCTTCGTTTGTAAGTATATTCCTGTATAGAGATTTTTGAAATAAAAAATAAGGTGTACTGGCACTTTAAGTTGAGCTAATTCTCGCTTTGGTTGCTTAATGGTTAAATGATTGTACTTATGAAACAGACCGTTAGCTCAGGTGCTGGTCCAGCAAAAATCATGACATTTGCAAGTTATGACCACGCCCATATGACCATACTCAATCATTTTCTTTTGCAATGCTGTTGAATGTTCTGCACTAAAGCACAAAAATAGGCTACAGGTGGTTCATTCTATTGACATTACAATGTGACAACAAGTTTAACATCATGAAACTTGTCATCCATACACTAGCAAAAGTTTAAACAAGACACTAGCTTTTTTCTGCTTCTGGACACTATCCTGTAAAAAATAGTATATTTGGTTAGTGCTGTATTGTATCATTCTACCAAAAAATGCACAAGGAAGGCAAATGCAGCACCAAGCTTTCTAGAAAATGCCAAACCAGGAGACAACAGACACCCAAGTATGTTAAAGCCTATGCTAAATAATTCCCATTGAGTATTATGGCAATTAAAACTTGAAAATAGGCTTCTTTTTCCTCCTTGCTTTATCACATCTTTTACTTTCAAAGTATTTTATCCCTGCTTGAACATGACCCTCCTATGTCTCAACAAAGCACATCATTTAAGTTTAAAGTTAACGCCAAGTGAGTGGAAATTTTTGATTGGTGTTTTTCATTTGGGCCCTTCTATGAAGTCAAATTGTTTTGTGAATGACACTTCTTGCCTCTTGGTAGCTTGGTATTTTGAAAAGAAAGCTAAGCAAGAGAAACTTTGAAATAATATATGCTGTGGGATACAATCCATACAGCAAGACTAGCATTAGGGGTAGTTTTGTTTCTAAGATCCCAAGTCAATGGGGGCATTGCCCAAATGACCAAAGGAATTATCTCAGTATTATTTCTCAATGCAATTACTCTTGGAAGAACAGCAACAATGCACAGCAGGCTTTCTTTTGCATCAAGAAAAGATTGATGATAGGTAGTCCCAATATACCAAACAAAGCCATTATGCTATAGTAAAAGGTTGCCATGTTACAATTCTACAATTTTCCAAAGCTCTATGGCGTATCTGCTAAGCATAGTCAGTTGAACTCTTATCTATGAAGCATGTCACTTATATACAAAAATACATGAAAAAGCTTCGCTTCTGAGAGACTGCTTGTGCGCTCAGTTGAATTTAAAATGTTGAAGTGAGATTGGGGCATGCAATTTTCTGGACATAGTTACAATTCTAGGGAAGACAGATCTCATGCTACTGGACTTACATCCTCCCTTCCAGTAGTTGTGAATAACCAACGATTGCAGAGACTATTTTTGTATACTTTAGCTTTGTATGGTACTATAGTAGAGATATTATAAGATTAAAATTATGCCATAGCCAGCAGTACTTCTAAGTCAGATATATTACTGCAGTGCCACCAATATCATGGCAAAGCCTACATACAGAAGGCTAATTAGGGAGAAGCAATCTGGTCAAGCCATCTGTTCTATCCAGATTTAACAGTGGATGGAAAGCTTAACTTTTGAGGTTCAACATTATTGAAAATATCACACCTTTCACTAAACTCAACTTATCAACTTTATTATAGAAAGAACCAATATTATATTTGATTTTACTTCTTGCCACAGCGCCTGCTCTAGAATACGGTGCTTCCTGACTACATGAATCTAAAATTGAAGGAATTTCTTTTTCTTCTGTACTGCAATCAGAGTCTCTTAAATTGCCAAAGAAGGTAGAAATTAATATTATTTGTCCGGGATGTGGCAGGTCAATAATCAACAATTGAGTCCCACTGGTCTCTTATTTCTCACATCGTGCACAGTGACAGGCCAAATCAGAAAAGTGATTTCTTACACGTCCTGTGTGGGACAATGGCGGATTACAGCCAAAAACGCCTCATTGTTAGAGATCTTCAACATAGTCGTCCCATGTCATATGCTCAGTCTATGTCCATGAAATGTGGACAGTTGGCTCAGGACTGTGTTCTGACATCACAGGACGGGACATGTTAATATCTGACACAATTGAAAATTGGAAAGTGTTGAATTTTTTCAACAGTGTTTTCCCATGTCTGAAAATTGCTTCAGACTACTGAAATCAATATCATGTAGTAATGATTCTGGGAGCAAGCAGAAAGAGCAATCTGATGTTTGTGAAAGTTTCCGGAACAGAAGGTTTTTACGAGTTGCAAGTGTGTTGTTCATGTAATGTACAGTAAAAGTATAGATGCTTTTAGTCATATTACGTTGGACTGATGACCACGTTGATGTTAGTCGTGGAAGAGAATTTTTAAATATGGCAGAAAGAATAGCACCTTGAAAAGAGACTTAATGTTATCATTTGGGGATGATTTCAAGGCATTACATAGGGCTGTTTGACTTTGGAGAACTTTCATAGAAGGAAGTTGCTGATGAGACAGAACTTAGATTTAGAGAATGAGAAGGCTAATTGTAGCACTGATAGGAGGGTCTGGCCAAATGCATATATATGCTATCAGGGTATATTGAAGATTTTGAATCACCCATGTTTTTGAGATATTGGCAACTGTAAAGTGCCAAGAAAATTTAGAAAGAACGTATTTTTGGTAAAGCAAAAGTTTACTTTTTGGATGGATATTCAAGGAATCAACTTGCTGTAGAAAATCTGTAAGAACTACTTTAGCATCCAACTGGTGTTGCTTGTTGGACATTTCATAATCAAAGTATCAGCTAAGGTATCTGAATGATTCACCAATTTTAACAGCAGGAATACGTTGATCATTAATCAAGAGATTGTGAGTGAACTGCAAAGATTCGGTAAAACTTCTTTACTCCAAAGGTAAACCATTTATCAGCTCGGAAGAGCATATTAATCCATTGACACCATCTCGTGAAACAATTTAAAGGTAGGTGATTTTCCTTTTCATTAGTTGAAATGGTAGCAGCGTCATCGGCAAATTTACACCAATGATTAGTATTATTGTGAATTGGCACTCAAGAGTGAACTTAATGCAGTTAATCACATTGCAGCCATCAACTTGCTTAATGTCCTTGTCACCACATATAGTATGAATATAATCAATTGAAAGATGAGTGATATCAAAGAGTTAACACTAGGACATGGAAACTCCTGACAATGTATAGAATGCATCATCCAAAAGCAGATGTAGATCGAATTATCTACTGAGAAGTGAAGGAGGGAGAAGACTGATTCAAACAGAGTTGACTTATTAGATAACTACTGCCGGTTTGGAAACATATTTGAGAAAAAGCAAGGATAACAAGATGAAATTGGTTTTAGATCATGAGAAGAAGAAGCTATATTCTGTTACCAAGGAAGCTAATAATTTCCGTCAAGAGCTAGGAATCAATAAAGCACAATACAAGGAGACTGACAGTGTAACAAAGAAAGCCAAAGAAATCAAGAATTTAGTGAAAAAGCAAGGAAAGGAGCAGACCTGAATTCGTTGGGAACAGAAGCCGCTGCATTGTCAATACTTAAAAAGAATGAAGAGACCCGACTTTGATCAAATGGAAACGCATAAATGGTTGAAGAACTCAGGATTAAAATCAGAATGTTTAATTATAGCAGTACAAGATCAGAGTTTAATGACAAAACAATATCAAAGCAAAATAATCAAGAATGGAATGAACCCCAAATGTCGACTATGCAATGAGTATGATGAAACCTTTGATGACATTGTACGTAGATGTCCAGTATAGCGAAATCAGAAGTCATGCAATGACACGATAAAGCTGCACCATACATGCACTGAAAGATTTCCAAGGCATTCAATCTACTTGTAACTGACAACTGGTATAATCACAATCCAGAAAATGGTGTTGGCAATGACCACATTGCATTACCTTGGGACATGCAAGTACGCACGGACAAGGAAGTAGAGGCTTATAAACCAGACATCATAATTAATGACCACACGAACAACACATGCCAATTGATAGATGCGACAGTACCTTCACACAGAAGTTTATCAATAAAGACTGATAAATTGAAATAAGTAAAATGTGGAAAGTGAAGGCAACTACACTTTGTGTTGTTATAGGTGCACTTGGAGTTATAAAGAATTCAACTTCAAGTTCAAATTCAAATTCTACTACTACTACCACTTACTACTTACAATAACATACAGCAACATAGTTAAATGCAATATAACCATAAACAAAATTTGATAACGCAACGAAGTATGTTTCAAACAATGTAGTAGAATTCTTGTAGGAGGGGCTCTTAAAGTAGGTAAACTAACGTGATAAGAGCCCCCCCTCCTAGTTGCTATGCACGGTCAATTCATGTGTTTGCCATTTGCTAAAGTCTATGTTGCTTTCTTGTCAAATAGAGTGTAACAGGTGCACTTTCACCTTTTTTTTAAAAGATAACTTGGAAGTAGAATGTCTGAGTTCAACTGGCAAGTTATTCCATAATGTTGCCCCCATATATTGTATACTTTTTACACCATACTGCACTGTATTTTTCCTAACCAAGTAAAAATCACCACGTACTGATTGTCTCGTTTCGTAATGATGAATGGATGAATTTGATGAGAAGAAATTATGAAAGCAGACAGGTGCTAATTTATTGGTTGATTCAAAAACAAATGTTAACAATTTCAGTTTAAAAATATCAGATAGTCTAAGTAATTTCAACTCTCTAAAGATAGGAAGAGAATGTTCTAGATAGCTTTGATTTTAAATTGCCCTGACAGCTCTCTTTTGCATTTTAAATATAGGCTCGGTATATGACGTATACGCTTGACCCCAGACAATAATACCATATTGAAGAAATGAAAGAAGCAGAGCATTGTAGACACTCACCAATGTGCTAGTTGGAAGGAGGTTTCTAACTTTGAATAAGATTCCACAAGTCCTGGCTAACTTTTTTGTAAGTTCACTGAGATGATATTTCCAACTAAGGTGTTCATCTAACAAAATTCCTAAGAATTTAACATATTTAGCTCTAGAAATATGATTTTTACCTATTTTAATTGGCAGGCAACCAGGAAATGTTGTAGTTGTAGAGTGGAAAGTTATATAATTGGATTTACTGACATTCAATATGAGTTTATTTGCATCAAGCCATCTTTTAACATATTTTAGTTCATTGTTTACCTTTTTACAAAGGTTGCAAAGTGTTTGTGATTCAAAGTAAATGTTAGTATCATCAGCAAAAAGATAAAATTTCAGCTTTTTTGTAGCATTGGGTAGATCATTAATAAAAATCAAGAACAGCAGTGGTCCAAGCACTGATCCTTGAGGGACACCACAAGACAT
>OLMO02000252.1:5705078-5747773 GCA_900291935.2 Cassiopea xamachana
AGTTTGAATTTTAGTTCTTTTCTACTACATTCTTTAACTGGTACATGTCTTTCAATGAGTAACCTAATTTCTTGAAAAAATTTATTATAATTCCTTTCAACATCAGTGCTGTTGTCAATATAGCTAAATTCCATGCAACTGAAATCTTCAAGAAAAGCTCTCTCACAGAAGGTTGAGTAGTCATATTTAAATGCATCTGATTTTGCATAGTGCATATTAGCATCTTTAAGTATTAGAAATTGCGGAAAATGATCAGAAATTTGAGCTAAAATGTTTCCACTTACTATTTCAGTACCAAGTACATTAGTATATATGTTATCAATAATTGTTGATGATTGGGAAGTGATTCTTGTAGGATGATTTATACATGGTAGGTAGTTATTAGAAAGAAGAAAATTGATGAAATCATTTACAGCTGTAATTGAATGATACTTTAGTAGGTCAATATTGAAGTCACCTATTAAAAATATTTGTTTACTAGTCAGTTTAGGAAAGAGTGAAGTAAGATAATCAAGTAATATATTTATATCTGAACTGGGGTGCCTATAAACACAACCAATGAGAAAGTTCTTAGTATTTTTATTCTCTAGTTCTACCCAAACTATTTCAAAACTATTACAATTAAAATTCAAATCAGACCTTAATCTAGATACCAAAGAATTTCTAACATATAAACCTACTCCTCCATTTTGACTTGTTGATTTTGTTTCATAATAGCAGTAACCTTTTATGTTGATATTATCTAGCATTACACTTTGAGTTGAGTTCCATGTTTCAGATACACCAATAATATCAAAAGACAAACTCATTTGAGCACAAAGGTTAACAATGTCATCACAGTGAAGAGAAAGACTCCTAATGTTTGAATGAAGGATAGAGAAATCATGAGCACTACATTTAATAGATTTAAATTCAGATACACTATAATATCGTGAGAAGATGGTTTGTGGTATTTGTTCATCAATGTCATAATTAGTCAAATAAGGAAGATCAGTTAAGTCTGAGCTATAAGTAAAGGTAGGGAGTCCAGCAGTGATTGAGGGAATTCCATTGGTTTCTACTTCCAACATTAAGTAACGACAATAAAAACACAACAGAAAATTAAAAATAAAAAAAACAAAAAATATGAAAATTTAAAGCTACACTCTCTAAAATTAGTTGAAATTAGGATAAAACACAAACCAATTAATAGCAGTCAGACCTAGTGGCAATTTAAAGTATATGTGCAGCCTCCTGGTTATCAATAATCTATGAGTCTATTTAAAGTAGATTGGAATTACTCTCTCATTTCATTAATCAACTTATCTAATTCATTTAAGTTATCAAAATAATGGTAATCACCATTTTGAAAAAGGCAGATACGACAATTAATATCAGCAAATGCAAAAGAGTTGTTACGCTTATCTAGTACTTCATTTGCTTTTTTGAGAAGTTCTCTGCGTCTTTTAGTAAGATCTAATTTAATCTTATACCTGCTGTTGTTTTTCCGCGCTTTATAGATCATAGTTCTGTGGCGCCATGTTGTTAAACGAATTATCATTTGCCTGACTTCCTTCCCGTTGACCTTTATGACCTTCCCAACTCTGTGAGCTCGATCTATCACAGAGTCAGGAAGATCAACCCCAATTTCATCTATAACACTTTTGACTTTTGCCAGGCAATCATCAGCCGTTTCTTTATGACCATGAAGTGGCAGGTCGATCCCATGTAAACGTAGGCAAAGCCGACGTTGATATTGTTCAGCTTCGTCATTTGCATCTTGTAGCCTAAATAGATTCCTTTCCAACTCTTCGATTCTATTTTTCATGCTTTTGATTTCTGACTTCTGTTCATCAATTATCTTTCGCAAATTATTAATACATTCTTTCGTTGCGACCTTATCCTCAAGTGCATCGAATTTTTCTTTCAGAAGTGTATGTATACTCTCAATTGTGACATCTTCCGGTGGAGATAACTCTGCGGAAGGCACCTCAGATCCTTTTCCGCGGCGTGATATCGTCATTCTTATTGATAGTAAGCGAATTAAAAATGATGTTTCAAATGTCTATTTTCCTTGTAAGCCAGGAAATAGCACAGAATAATTCATTAATCCTTTAAATCATGCCAGTGGTCAGAGAGCTATCAAAAGATCTCCGCCATGTAACGATGCACAACAACAACATTCAATGGAATGAGATCAACAGATAAAAGGATACCAGGTAAAATAATATTAGGCAGCGTTTACAAGGGGCCAACCGAATATTTGGTCAGTCAACTATTTGGCTACTTTGGCGTAGCGTTCACACGGGGCCGGCTAACCGACCTCAAATTAGATCACTTAGATTATGCAAGTATTAGGCCGCTTAGGAAAATGACTTTCTTTGGAACATGGCTGCTCAAGTTCGCGAACGACCCCGTGTGAACGGCTTTGGCTGGCCGAATATTTGCATGGTACCACAAAGAGGGTGTCAATATGTGATCAAGAGGCCTTTAGTAAATGACAGATTTTTTTAACATGAGTTTTCGCTCCAACAAAGTTACTAGTGGTTTGCCATTTTACGTTTCTCAACCTTTGATGGATACATAAAAGGATGGGTGAATGATGTCGTACACTACCTTTCAAAAAGTGTTGGTACACTTCGAAGTCTCCATGGCTGTTTATGTTAGGAGCTTTAAACTGCATGCATTTCATCCTATCTTATTAAAGAAGACAGCAGGCTTTTTCCGTGGAATTTTCAAAAGAACATTGTTTATGCTTCGAAATTTTTCAGTTGCACAAACAGTGTTCGAAAAAAATTAACCATTAAATTTGTCTAGGCTAGAAACAACGAAATGGAAGTTTTCAAGCGTCATGGAATATCGTACAAAAAGCGTTTGGAAATTGTTTTCTACAAAAATAAAGACAAAAGCTATAGCAAACTTGCGACAATTGGGGGCTACTCAAAGAGTGCAGCTTTTACTGGGTGCAAAAGGTTCTTCAAATCAAGAACTGTAAAGCATCTAGTATAGGTTGGTAGGCCAAAGAAGTTTACAAAAATTTTGAACGTAATACGACTTTGACAGTTTTAGAGCCCCAGATGTGGGTCGATACGTACGCTTTTATCAGCGGTTAATTTGCAAAATTTTATAATTTTGAAAGCAAAAGGTGAAAGTTAAAGTGTTTCTTACATTCATTGGCATTTTCTACAATGTTATACTAGTTGAAAATAAACTTTGCACATCACAACAATTTTCCGTTGCCACATAAAGTTAACCCTACACCATCATTCTTTTATCGAAGTGTACCAGCACTTCTTGAACGGTAGTATAGATTAATTTAAACTCTGATGTCAGTTTTGAATGTAATAGCACATTTAGTAGGTATTGCTTCGATGGTTACTATACCCTGAGATAACTTCTATCATACACTGTTGTCAGTCCAAATAAATTTCATTTCATTTCTTTTTCTTTTGCACACCAGTTTCTCATGATTGCAAACTCGCCTGATTGAATGAGAGGAAGTGATAAGGAGGCAAGGATGCTACTTTTATTTACAATAGATATGGCAGAATTCGTACTCTGCACATGTTATGAACACTTCACTGACCTGCCCCATGTAAACACAATGCCTAAGCGACCTTCTTTTGGTCGGCTGTTTAACCAACCTAATATTTGGCTGCTGAAATATTTGGCCGGCTCTGTGTAAACGTAGCCTTAGAAGAATTGCAGGAGATCACACTGATAGGCGCTACTCACATCCTCAGGAAAGTTCTGTCAACTGACTTATGAAGCCCTGTTTATCCTAAGACCAATGGATTAGGTCTGGATCTGCAGGAAGACAAGCCAAAATTTAAATGACATAGAACAATAACAATAATAATAATGCATCATCCCTCTAACTTTGATGCTAAGAGGTGCTAACGCTAGATACAAATTCAAAGGGAAAGAAGGAGATCAGCTGTTTTTATGGACGATTTAAAGGTATTTGGTAAGAAGAAAAATCAGATTGATTCATTAGCATAAACATCAAATCTGTTTAGTGAGATATTGATATGGCATTAGGGTTAGATAAGTTTGATATACTCATAGAAATAATAGGACTAGAATGCGCACTCTATTGTTTGGCTATTTGTTTGGTGAGTGACACATGGAGAGTAACGATGGTAGCTTAGGTTGGCAAAAAGAAGCCTGAAACAAAGGACCAGTATGCCATAGGAAAGGAAAAAATAGATAAATATTGCTTGTACTGCTACTGTTAGAGAAAAAGAGAAGTGTAACGCGCACTAGAGGCATACCTTAAGGGATAATTTACAAGTTTGCTCTAAATTTTGAATCGATATTGCTTTCCTAGTCAAACATTGATGTGGCTCAGGAAATTCCTGGTGGTCTAGCCAATCTCCAAATATCAGGAGTGTTTTAAGACAAAAGCTGTATGGTGCACTCTGCAGACAATTCATGAATATACAGTAACATTTGTAGCACACAAGAGCAATTCACATGCTAATATCGGCCTAGCCAGTCCATTCTCAATGGACCACAGGGCAAAGGAAGCAAATATGTTAATTGCAAGATTTTATGCTCCCCAAAAGTTTTGGTGTGAGTGATTTACCTTCCAGTATTTTATGGCACAATTCCTTGCTGTGAAGGTGTCTTAGTATGTATTAAAGGTTCCAGATGGCGTTGCAGTATAACTGTACAATGCTATCCCAAACAGATGTCAATCCTCCATCCCCAGCATTTTTCCAATCTCCTATGAGATATGGGTCAATTACTACAAGTGAAAAGTACTTTGAACCAATGTATCATGTATGACTATACAAGCTGTTAATATGAAAACTATTTGGTTTGGCTATGTCTCAGTGTTCTTAAATTTTTCTGAAATTGAACTGAATTTTCTAAATATTTTCTTAATTTTTTTCTGGAATAAACTGGCTAATACTGGTGCCTTTGTCTTCATCACAATGCAAATTTGAATTTATGTTCTATCTTTAATATTCTGAATGTAAGATAGGCCTGTTTCTTATAAAGAAATGTTTGATATTCAGTATATGCATGACAATACTTACAGTATATGTATTTACAGGGAACTGAAGTGGTATTTCCTCCACTTCTATTCGTTTCCGTTTCTGCACATATTTAGTCAAGATATAACAAAATTTTTCTTAGCGAGCCTGTGTCTCTTAGAAGTCTTATGCTTGGTTATAATTCATTCGGTAAAAGTCTTACTGAACTGATGGTAGAACAGTATTAGGTAGATTTTTACAATCATCTTCATCACGGTAGTTTTATGACAGCCTCTGAACTGTCCATCTAACATATGAGCTTCCTTTGAATGCTGGCTAATAGACTGACATGATTCATTTCTTGTTTTTTGAAGTACGTCAACAAAGATCATTGCAATTGTTTCATTGCATAGGTTCTGACAAATGCAAAGCTCTGCCATTATAAGTGAATCAGTTTCCTTATATGTTGATATAGATGGTACTACCAGATTGCCAATTTTTTTGCAAGACAGAAAAAAACATGCATTGTGGTATTTTCATAGAGAGCAGAAGCACATTCAGGGCACTCTGTTGACTTCAAAATCTTTTTGGCAATGTAGCCAGAAATGCAATGGAGTGCATCAGCTTTCCATATGTGGCTAGATAAAAGGAGCTGAGAAACATTACCATCAACTTTTAGGAGTTCACTGTGAATCTCTGAATCTGTAACATTAATGCAATTGGCAGTAGACGGTGACTCTATTTTATTTTTTAGGAAGGAAGCCCACAAAGCATGCTTAAATTTCAAAGCGGTTGGATTGTTATTCCAATTAAAACGACTGCGAACTCTTGCAAAATACATTTCCAGCTGATCTTGGGAGAATCTATAAGTAAAAATGTACTCATATGGCAAGTCTAATATCTCCAGCAGTAATTTGCTTATAGCAAGAATTGAAAAAGATGAAACTGAAAATCCTACAATAAACAACTTCCTTTGGCCCTTCATCAATGGCATACCAGATGCGTATTTTAGTGATTGAAGAATTTCAATGCCTTTTGTAAGACAAGCTTCTTTCTCCAGCAAATTTTCAGCTGTGATTGGTTCTTTTGTGCCTTTCCAAAATTTGTTCTTTGAATTTAGATGTCAAATATGTCATTCATAAGCAAGATGAAATCACTGGTTGGCCTACTATCCTTAAACTCTGGGATATTGAGATTCCTTAAAACTAGTATAGCTGAAGACACAGAGTTACTTAAGGTTTGTGAAGCAACACTGACTTTCATCTTAAGATTCTACCACTGAACATGCTTGGATGTTAATTTGTTGTCCAGATGAAGTACAGCTTTTTGCTGGATACGATGTAATGCAAGCACATACTCCGAAGAAATTTCTTGCCACTTGGTAGACAAAAGACTTTTGTATCCCCAAATGCACTCCTAGCAAGCTTAAACATGTGTCAAATGTCAAGATTTACATATATTTTTTTCCTGGCTGACAAGGATTAAGAAATGTGCCATCAAGTCTCTTGATGTTACATCCAAGCTTATCAGCAACAGTTAAATTTTTGGGGCACCATAAAAACAACGGCATGTACCTCTGCACCTACCTCACTAAAGAATACCTGAATTCAGCTTGTCGGTTAGAAAGTATTTTAAAGGAACATACCAAGGGTTTTTTAAGACTGACATCATAAGTACAAGAGCATTAGAAGCAATTGTATCAGGCTCCTCACCTATAATGCTGCCATAGTCTGTATGCCCTACAAATTTTGATCTCTTTTTTTCCTACTGTAGCTGTTTCTTTATGGCCATCTCATCAATTATTATTATGCAATCCTGTTGGTATTGTTTTACCTGACCTTCAATATACAGAAGTGAATTCTTCAGAAACACAGGATCACACTCAACATTAGATGACCATGCTCTGAGAGATGATGGATGAGGAAGACTCAAGGACTTTCTAACAAATTTATATGCCCTAGGAGTGTAGAAATGTAAAGAGATAGCAAGCTATTTCATTTCCTCAGTATATATGGATCCCCCTTGCTTGTCTGCATTCCTTTGCTGATTTTTAAACAATTCCATTGACATAAGCCCAAAGCTATTAGCAAAGGATTTTTGTGCCTCTTCAGACATCATTGTACAGTTTTGCAGTTATCTTGCTAGACCCTTGATTGTTTTCTCCTTTCTGACATTCTTTTGTCCTAGATTTTTCATTGCTCTTTGTTTCCTTAGCAACAGCCTTCTGTATCTAATTACTGTTTAGAAGGTGATTCCTTTGATGCATAACTATGGTCAAGTCTTTTCACTTTGGCACTATCAGCAGGGCATGGGTGTTCACTAAGAAAAGGGTGGAAACGTGTTGGGATGGGACGTTCCTTAACTGGCGCCTTTTGAAGATGCCTTGGAAACTTAAAACAAGATAGAGCTTCATCTGGTTTTAGACGTTTCCTAGGAAGAGATTTGGAGAATGGTAGAGTTATGGGGTTGGTGTAATCAATGGGGAGAAAGTTATTTTCACAAATTCTCTCTGACTGTGAAGGTGTCCAGTCTTTCTTCTGTAATGTAATTAGCCATTTTCGTAGTATTTCTTGCCTTTCAAGTGGAAATCTGATATGTAATCGAAATACGCATGTCACAGAGAAGCTTCTTAAGATATTTGAATTGCTTCCATCAATTAAATGCTATTTTATATGATACATGTCTGTAAAAAACATGAGGCTGAAGTTTGGCAAAACTTTAGCAACAGTCAGGAAACACAGGCAGGCACATTTTTGGTCTAGCAAGAAAGAAAATAGGATTACCGCCCATTACATGCTTCCCAAAACCAGAACATCTTTTTTTGGATCACAGTTGTCTAATTCAGGTTTTTCTTGCTGATGGGGGCATCATACCCCCCTCCCCAATATTTTCAAAATTGCAATGCCGGTGAATTCAACTATGCGCAGGGCTCAGTTTTAAAAATTTAGCAAGGGGGCTTTAGGTGCAAGTTCATAAAGAGGGTGTTACCTACTTGCAGCCACACCCATACATTTAAAGATGGAAACAGTATAATTTAGTCTAATAGGGATGTAATATAGTAGACACCTAGAAAGAACACAATAGCCATACAGCAGTGAGGGAATTCATCATAGCAACGCAATGCAAAATATTGGAAATATGATTAATATACATTGTAAAGCAAGAGTAATAAAATACACATTGTAAGCAAGATTAATGCAAAATTTGGAGGGGTCTTAGCCCCCAAAACAAAAATTGTAATCATGGGCTCCGCCCCCTTCCCTTAGAAATCACCCCTGGCCATGCTGAAAGAGAAATGGTCACTGTATTTTCCATGAATTTTTTTGTTGTCGTAACAGCAGTTGGTCAAATAGTAAAATTGCTCCCCCCCAACAGAATGTGCCTCAGCACTTCTTTGGTTATTGTCATTGGAAGTCTTTAAATTTAAGAAACATTACCGGCTGGATTTCATGAAGTAGTAGGAAACATTCAGGCCGAAGCCAGAGAGTTTATTTTGTATATGAAAATTGACGGTTAATTTATCAATCATTACGGCAAGACAAAGCTTCAAAGACCAGAACTATGTCACTGAACAGAGCTAAGGCTATTTTCTGATTGTGTGACGAGACCCGTGTTGTGGCAGTGAAAGACAGCAAATGCTGTTGCTTGCTGGTGTTAGTTGGCGTCTCGTCTATAAAATACAGCTATAAATTGGAACTGCGCTTAAAAATCTCTATATAGTGCAGAATGGCCTGGCTGGCAAGATACGCACTTATGAAAGGAGCTTTTTTTTTCGTCCGATCGTAAATCTTTTTTCAGCTTGAATCTGTTTTGGCACCCGAAAGTAGCCCAAGATATTACCATATTTCATACAAAATATTACTGAATGGTATTGTTTCACCCTTTAACAACTAACTCTTAATCCTGTACTATGCGTGTCCTGATGTTGCATAATGGGTTGAAAAATTCCCTGGGCATTTTTGCCAACCTAAGCTACCATTTTGATTCCCCATTGGTGTCTCATGACACGTGACCTAGTCAGTAGTCTATTCCTATTATTTGTATGGGTATAATAGTAATGAAAAGAGGGAAACTGACAGAATGTAATGGAATTCAATTACCGAATGGAGAAGTTATAAAGCAAGTTGAAAGAACTGGATATAAAAATCTGGGAGTACTCGAGTTAGATGGTGTTATGGAGTGTGATATGAAGGAAAAATGTCACAGAGACTATTTTAGAAGATTTAGGGTAATAATCAAGTCATGTCTAACTGACAAGAATAAGTGTGTAGCCTCAAACATGTAGGCTGCATCACCTCTTAGATATAGTAGAGGAATAATAGGGTGGACCAGAGGAATTTAGTACGGCTGTTAGTGACCAAAATTGTGCATTTTGATGTTAAAAACAAGAAACTTTGCAAATTAATTATTGACATATATGGCAACAATGTCTGGTGTAGTGCCAATAAATATTCTACACAGAGCCAGAGAACTGCTCATTTTGGCATAGAGACGAGGCTTAGACCAAAGCCCAGCTCCTGCCCCTGTACCAGTTTTGAGTATGGTAGCCTTATTTTCATGTAGGAATGTGTGGCTTTAGATTTATGTTGGATGCTAACCTGTTATATTGTACATGCTACAATGATGTGTGTCCAACAAAAATTCAAAGAATGCGATTACCAGGAATGCATAAAATGCTAACCTTGTTCTCATGCAGACATGCACAGTTCTCAACACTGGGGTAAAATATCAATGGGCACTATGTCAGATGTTGCTGCAATGTTATTCAATAAAATTTTTTGACAAATTTCGTGTTCTTAACATTAAAATGCACAATTCCAAGTTATTTTGGTTGTTAGCAGCCAGACTAGTTGAAGAAAATGGATTCAAAAACAAGAAAGATTATGACTATTCAAGAGCGATTTAGATAGGATTTATGCCCCACGTGGACAAGGTAGCAGATGTTTCATCTGTTGTAACGGGTGCATTAGAGGTGAAGAAAGCAATTTATTATGATATATCAAAAATAGTTTAGAGTGGATATTCAAATTGCTTAGTGAATCAAATATTACTGAGATAACCATAGGAATTTCAAAAGGTGGCTATTGATGAGTTGAAGAGCAAATGGAGAGAGAAGAGAATGTATGGTAAATTTGTTCAGGAGATCAAGGACGACATAAGTGAGAGTAAATCTTGGAGCTGGGTAAAAATTTCAGATCTTAAATCCAGTACAACTGCATTGATTTTCTCTGCCCAGAAATAAGCGTTAAGAACTAACTATATAAAACTCTACATAAATAAAACATCTGAATCACCACTTTAAAGACTGTGTGCGATCAAAGGGGAAAGCATCTTGCATCTACTTGGTAAATGTAGTAAGCTTTTGGAAAAACAATGCAAAGGCTCGATGGTGTTGTATAGGACATTAATTGGGATTATGTGGCATGTATGGCTTTACAAGAGAAAATAAATAGTATGACCATATACCACAGAGTAGCATAGAAAATGAGTAGGAAAAATTATCTGGCATTTATAATTCAATGTTATAGATATTTTCAGAACCGAAGACCAGATATTTTTAGTGATTGAGAAGTCAAAGCTGGAATGTAACAAATGATATGAGAGAGTTGAAAGTAAGGAGCAGGAAAAGATAGAGAAGTACCAAGGCCTTAGGTAGGAGATAGCAACTCTTTGGCAAATGAAAAGGTTCAAGTGATTCCAATCGTGATTGTTGCTCTAGGCATGATTTTGAAAAAGCTAGAAACAAAGGGGTTTTGAAAGTTTGAATTACCATACGAACAAAAACATTATAAAAGAGTACAGATAAAAGAAATGCAGGATACACACTATATTTAGTCCAGTATAGAAGCTGCTAACAATAACAAGGAGGATAATCAGTAACACAGAATCTCGGGATTATACCATGATTTGTACCTCATGCAAAATATCTAATACGTCGTGCGAATAACAATAGTAGATAGCTTGGAAATAGTGAAATGTAGATGTTGATTTCAGTACACATTTTGAGAAAAGATTCTAATGACTGACCAAATATACCAAGACAACTTATGGAAAAATTAATGAATTCTACTGAGTGATGTTCATTGGAGAGATCAGTTACGAGGGAATAATGATATTTGAATTCGTTTTAACCAGCATTACTTGCTAGATTTGTCTCAAAGCCTACAGATAATTCAATTATATATAACAGCGCTTGTCGGTGGTGGAATTAAGCATGTCAGGCCAAAGGCTATCACCCATAATAATGCAAAGAAACAGGTAACAAGGAAGGTCTACGTACAATATTGATGAATTACCTGATTGGAAAGTTTTAGTTAGGAAGCGTAGAGCTTAATTATGTCACCAAGTATAACAACCTTGGTCAAAATACGTTTTACAGTCTGCTATAATTTGGAGTAGTGATTCAGACTGAAGACAAAAGGAACAGTCAAAAGTGTTTGAGAGGCCCCATAACTATAGGTTTTTTCTAGTTGTGAGTGTATTGTTAAGAGATTTGTTTAATGAATGAGCAAGAAGGAAGGAAATAATAAGTCCTTTTGATGGTACCTCTGTTTGCAGTCGGACTCAATGTTCATTACAAATTGATTTCTGAACTCGTTTTGTACTTTTATATGTGTTGTATTGAATGTTGGTTCTGCAGTTAATATTTTTCCAAACCTTTACTATGGCTCTATCTTTCGAAGATTTCAGTGAAAAGCGGAGAACTGTTTGGCACTGCCGGAATTTCATTGAAGGCAGTTGAAATGCTAGACTAAACCTTTTGGAAGAGCGAGCAATAGAGCTTAAAATGATAGAGAAATTGGTGGCTTACGCCACTGATGGATCTGCGATGCAATCTTTCAAGACATACAGCAACAAAAGAAAAAATGAGTACACTATTAGACAAATGTGAGACCTGTGACCTAATGTCTGGTATAAACAAATCAGTTTAAATACAAATTACAAATGCATATGTTAAATATGCATGCCAGACAGCAGCATTCTCCTAAATGTAATGCTGACAGTTCCAATGGATTGAATATTCAAGATATCACACAGACAAGTAACCACTATCATGACACTAAACGTAGGGCAGAAAAAATGGCCAATCAGGATGCACTGATACAGCTGAAAAATGCAACTCAAAACTATGAAAGAAGAGCAAGTGTCTTGATATGATAGCAAGCCTTTCAAAAAAACTAAGTAAAAATATTTGCTTGAGCTTATACAGAAAAAATATAATGGTGTTAATGGGTAGATAATGCCAAAAAGCAAGCAAAGTTGCTCTGAATTGCATAGATTTTATTGAAAATGCTGGTAGAAGCCAAGACATAGGTATGGCAGCTTTCCCTGTAAACACAATATTTGCAATACAAGTGAAGGAAATTATGAATAGATGGTATAAAAAGCCACTGCAAAGTAATAGCAATGTAATCAGTCTACATAGAGCAGTAAAAGCCTAAACCTACTTTGAAACCTTAATACAAATAACCCTATAGAAAGGTGCAACTTTTTGTCAAGATAATGCCTTGCATAGAGCCAGGTGATAAGTTGCTTGAATTCTATATCTGCATCACTGATTGTTGTAACTTTGCATGCAGTAAGCAGTATGTGCCGTTCTAGATAGCAAGGTCTAGGCCCGAGTGGAAAGGAACAACATACACAACTAACTGCTAATCATATGTGACAAATATCTATGGTATAAGCACAAATCTCTTGCCTTGATGGCATGGCAATACTATAGACAGCATTGACATGACATAGAGCAATATGAGCTGCAACAAATTTGTTGAAGCATGGTAGCAAAATTTTGAAGGGACATACCCTTTATTGGTTGCTAGAAAGTAAAATTACAGAAAATTCCAAGAGCAAAAGCATTTAATTGAACTATAACATGAGACAATCATAATTTATCGAAATAATCCATATTTATTGTCAACATCTCTAAGCTATAAGTAACCTTAAGCAGATACAAGTAAACTGGAAGCTATCAGTATTGTTTAACAAACATCAATGGAAATGGTATTGGTGCAAGTATATTAGGTCATAATCAAGTATGTACCAAGGTATTTCCAATGGACTGCTGAGCCAACGGTGACAACCAAATCTACTTGCCTTAGCAGCATCTCTGATAAGAATGTTTACAAGTAGATATAAGCATGAAATACAATGGATACATCTCTGTTTCCCATTTAAAGATCATGATTTCTAAATTACACTCTACAGATTGCATCTCTTACACACAAAGATGATAAAATATCAATAGTAGGGTGCCATTGTGCCAGAAAATCACAACAGACAAGTCCTCCATTACATAGGGAGGTGCAGTAAATAGTTTATAATCCTTATTGATAAACCATTAGAATGAAAATACTCTCTAAAACAGTTGAGATCTGTCAATGGCCAGGATAGCCTTTATTTCTGCTGACAAGAGCTAACAAGTCAGTGCAAAACAAGCAACCAACTGATTTTCATCTATTATAGATGTCATGTGGATGACTTGTCATTATAGATATCGTGTGGATAAATATGATAGCATGTGATATGGTCTAACTATTGTTGAAAAGACAAATAAACAAAACCCTTAAGTGCCATTTTGAACAAGAACTATAGTGAGGAACTGCATACATTAGCAATGAATCCTCAATTTTTTTGTCTGACTTGAAATATTTAATATATTAGTTTCAAATATAGTAGCAGTTGGTCACATACAACAGGAAATTAGGCATCATAATATACAAATGTACTAGATAGCAAATACTGTATAAAGCTGATAAACTTCAAATGCAGCAAAACTTTATCATTGTTTCTTCAGCTTCTTCTGATGTAAGATCTAGCGCTTTTATAAGCAATGTGTAAAACATAGAGCATTTGTAAATATCAAATTTCAATCAGAAAAGTGATATGTCACCATATAAGTCAATTTCAGGGACAAAGTTCTTTGTTGCCCTGTTCACCACAGAGACCCCAAAGTTCTATTTGCTTTCATGGACAGTATCCATCATTGTCTAGCTTACCAAAGAGACTCTAAATATCATCGCTGTGGACTGGCCTCAATAGAATGCCCGGCAATAGGGGCTGGTGAGAGGTCTCAATAAAGTGCCTTAAAAAAGGGGCCGATAAATGGTCTCAATAACGTCCATAACCATAGAGACTGGTGAGTGTTTAACAATAGAGGCAACAATGTGGAGACTTTGACCGACAAATATCCTGTGCTGTGTCAGCGCTTTGGCTTACAAGCAATTATGTACATGCTGCTTTTTCAGTGGCAGTAGAGCTCACAATATGATTAGCAACTATGGCTTGCATCGTATTATCAATTTATGCGATGCAGATGCAATAGCTGAGTGCCTTCAGTTAGCAAACAAGGTTCATTGTATTCTTTGGCAGTGGCACAGAATTAGATGTCCATAAGATACATCATTTCGCTTGCTTTGTTTTTACCGCAATTATTTGTCAGGCAATATACTGACACAGTATGAAGCCTCAAACTTTGAGTAGAAGGGCTTAGCTTAGCAGGATGCGATAGCAAATATTCACACCTTCTATAGGGATAAAGGAAATATATAATAGAAGTTTCGACTAAAGAAAGCTAGACTACTTAGCTGAGCAGTAGAGCGTCAAATGGAGCGGCCATTGGGCCAATTGGACACAATTACCATATTGACCACACCTGTTTGCATCCACGAATGAATGGTTAGCACAAGCACTAACGCAACACTAGCTCATATGCACTGCAGCACACTATCTCGTACAGCTCCGTACGAGAGCTAGACCAATGACGTAATATAATTGTCAAGCAAAGCTATGCCTTGGCACTCAACATTAATTTAAGGATAATCTAAGGCTCAAAGCCAAACAACATTGAGAATATTTTTGAGGACCACTAGAAATTAGCTATTCTCAAAATGGAAAGAGTTTACTCATCACAACAAATAATAAAGCGCCAAAGTGTAATGATATAGTTTCAAATTATTGATTTCTTCTTTACTGAGGATTCTGGGAGGATATTGTAGCAAAATGGATCAATTTATCATAACTATTGGATATGAATATAAAAATAGAGATATAACGGTTTCATATTTCTAAACATTTCATTTGCAACCCCTTGGGTGGCATGTTATTTCTTAGCGTCTATATAGTTTGAGGGAGGAAGAGGAGCAAAGAATGATTCGCCGCATTAAAGGCAGAGAAGAAACTGAAGCCTTGTAAGTGAATGCAAAGCTTCATGACAAACCGATATATCTTATAAGAAATTGTTACGGATAGGAATTGACACACGGACTACACATATTGGGAATGTGTTTGGGTTTACGACATCTTTTATTAAGAATTTTGTAGCTAGTCTCCTGTCATATTAAACAGACATTGCCTAATAGAAAAAGATAACAAACAACTTGACAAATGGAAGATAATAACAAGAATTTAAGGTCTTATGGGAGACTTTCTCTACTAACATAATTTGATTGTGATTTAAATTCATGTAAATTCTGCTAAAATGAATGTAACAATGTCTTGCTTAATGGGGTGGCACAAGGGGTTTTTGGAGGATGGTGGAGGGTTCTGAGAGATGGCTAACAGGGCACTGTAGATGGCAAAAATCCAAGATAAGTGCTATCCACTTCTGTTAATCAAACAAAGCTTAATAAATTGATTTTCAGTGCTTTTTTCAATTCTATAAAATATACTTTGTTGATAAATGAAGTGTATAATTTTAAATAAAATTTTAAAATATAGCTGCAGGTGCAGATGTGGTAAATGCTGTGTGGAAATGTTGGCGAATGCACAAGAATGTAGGTGTCGCACAGAGAAAGAGGGATGCATGCATTCTATCATGAAGACTTATTACTTGGCAACTGCACCCTTGAATCACAAAATTATTGCTTTCCATATCTCAGACCATAACTTTCAATCGATATACGCCATAAAAACTTGGGTGAGAGTGGCGCTTTAAAGTTTCCACTTCTACAGACATTATAAGTAGCATCATAAGCATTCCTGCTGTTTTCGTCATGCTCTCCATTCACACAAAAAGTGCATTTAAACAGCTCCCTGGAGCTCATTGGACACTTCTGGAATCACATCAAATTTTTTTTCATACATTATTACAGAAACAAATTATGAACTATATGATTATTTGGTGCAGAAGGCAAATCCATCTATATTATGCCAAATGTTCCCGTTTTCAAGAACTCACCTATGCTAGGTTATATCGCCTGCCCCAAAGATTAATTGAGTGGCATTTCTCTCAGAGTACAGAAAAATTCAAACCTTCCTCTTGCAGCCAGTTTGTTACATATATCCTTCATCATTTGACAACATTGAATGGAAGCCTGAAATATTTTCCGTCCATCCTTCCCATACGAAATTGCCTCATTTGCAAACATCAAAATATTTCTCAAGTTGGACTTATTTACAAAATTGTTGGGCCTTCCTCAAAACTGGCATAAAACATACAAACTATTCTTCGGCTCACAGCCATGGAGCCATTATTTTTTCTTGACTCTGATTTCTCTAAAAGTAACCTTGCTAGGTTGGCCCTTTGCAAATATAATTGTAAGGGAACTGTAAGCCCAGAGCCGTGCTTTTATTCAGATTCTTAATTTCTCAGTTTCTTAGCTTCATTTGCGATTTGAGATTAATAACGTGTTTCAAAATGGCGCGCATGCGGAAAACAGTTCTGAAATTGTCTAAGTAGAAGAAAAGAATGAGTATAAGCTGCCCCTTGTAGAAGTGTGAACTCTTCAGAACTGCAATCAGCAGCTATGAAAATGGTAAGTTGCTATGAGAAGCATCAGATGGTAGATGTGTACAATGAAGGTGAAACATTGTGGGGGTACACCGAATGGCTTATAACCCTATCTAAATCACTTTGAAAAGGAGATGAAACATCTTCTGAGAAGTTGAGATGGGTAATAGCAATCAAGTACGAACCCTAGGTAGAGCAGCTTCTTGCTTTGTTTTAAACTTTGCCTTGCTGATAGGGCAACCTGGCGAAATGTTTATTCATACATATATTTATTTTATTCTGTCGGTTTCTCAAATTTGCCCTACATTTCTTAGCCATTCTGTGTTGTTATTATGTTGTTGACCTGTGCTCTAAATCCTGCTCCAAACAATTTTGATTACTTGCTATTAGAGATAATTCCGCCATTTCTAATGTTTCCATTGTATTGTTTGTAGCATTTCTTTTGATCACAATTAAAAAGCTAATTCAACTTCAACTGATCTCATCTTTTTTCATACCTTTTGATTTTTGCTGCTTTTGTAACCAGCCGTTATCTCAGTTCCTCAGTTACTGTATTTAACTTCTTACTCTTAAGATGGTATTTTCTAATTCTCCAACCTGTGCTCTGTATCTTACTTGACCTTTCAATTCTCTCTGTAAGACATTCAGATCCCTTCTGTTTCTTTTTCTGTCTTCATTTATCCTTTCCTTCCACCATGGATCATTCATTTGCCCTCCTTTACTTGACTTTATTTCCAATGCTTTTGCTGCATACATACACACTGCATACAATAGGGTGTTCGCGCAGTTATGGTACTTGTTGGTATTTTGTTCATAACATTACTTTGTTTTTAAATTATATTCTTGAGTTGTTATTTATTAGCTTTTTTGATACTAACATGAGTTTTATCATCTAATTTATATACCTCTAATATTTCTTTTATTAGCAATTCATAATCCATCTTTCTGTCAATATTTAGCAATCTCCCTCTGTCAATTTCATTGTCCATCTCTCCCTGCTGCAATAGTATATAAACATTTCCATCTCCTGTTGTATCTTCATTTTCAACTATACTCTCACTTTCTGTTACCTCCATACAATCTTCTATTCCAAGCTGCCGTTTTTATAATTCTTTCTAAACCTCCAGCAACCAAGCATTTTTCTTAATGGTCCTTGCCTGATCACAAAGCCTTTGTTCAGTGGATTCAAAAAGTCCAATCTCTTGCCATATTTTAAACATAAATTGTCAATATCCTCTAATAGGAGCACCATTCTCATTAACAGGATCTCTATTCAAGTAACAGCTCCTAGCAATTTTGATCACATCCCTGCTGCTGACCCATTGATCACTTGCCTGGGGAGAGAGCTTGACATCAGGTTCCTCTCCCATTGCCACTATTGCTGAATAATTCGTTATTTGACATCACACTCAAACTAGGAATAGCGTGATAGATATCAACAGTGCTTTTACTTTGTAACTTCATCACTAGGAATGTTGCCAACTTAGGCTGAAGGCCACCTACCCATGAGACAGACTATTCACCACCAGCGCCAATCCAGAACGCCATGGTCTTGGGGAGAGCTAACAGGTACTGCACCTTGCTCAAAAGGGGGCCCTGGAGGTAGTAGCAGCTAAGAGAAGCTCTTTATTATATGTCGAAACTTCATAACCAGATAAAGTTTTATGTCATGCTACTAGTAGGCCAGGTGATGCTTTTGTACTAAAAGAAAGAGTGAAAATGAGAAGGAATGAATCAGAGAAAGAGAATAAACTGAAAAGGAAGAAATTTGAAAAAGAGAAGAGAAATTAGAAAAGAAGTTCACTTTTGCTGCAACATTATGGTCTTAAGGTGCACTCATATCTAAGAAAAGACAGATATTGTTCCCTTTCATACCAGTTTGTAGATGTACTTATTGAAAGCTACTGTGTATTTTCCAATGAAGATATTGGCCATCTTTGTTGTGTCAATTTCTATATTCATTTGGCGTATGCATTGAGCAATCTGACACACGGTGGTCAATTGTCTCCTGCTTTTCATCATAAAACCTACACTTCGGACCAGCACCATCATGTACAACAGTTGCTTGATAGTTTCGTATAAGCAAACTTTGGTCTTGGACCACAAGAACATACCCCTCAGTTTCCATCGTTCTTGCAGAACTTCTTAGCTATTGATGAATAGCCTATTCATCAACATCCGCACTTTTCCTTCGCATCACAAGCTGTCCTTGAAGAAGTTTCTTTATCTACCTCTTAGCAGGTGGCTTTAGGCCTAGCTCTTTTGCTTTCTGCTTCGTTTTCTTTGTAATATCAATAGGAATAACTTCATGATTGTTTAAAATCAAGTTCTAGGTCTTGTATAAATTATAAGAAAGCTCTAACTGGACCATTCCCCTGCTTGATTTCCTTGCTGGTAAGTATAGACTATCAACGTCTGATTTCGGACGGTGCATTCTGTTACAGGTTAATTGCTATCTTATTTTTGTGTCCAGCTTCTTCAGTTCCTTTAGGTTCAAATTTACAAAGTTAAAACTATATGTAACAACAGGTATTACAAGCGTATTTATAGCAGTAATGCAGTTTCATGAGTTTGATTTAGTTTTCATGATGGGCCTTACCCTACGTATAAATTCTATATCGCTTGATTAAGCCCCCTTCCCGAATAGACCTCCAACCTAAAATTTGTTTGGGGCAAATATGCTCCGGGGATGTAAGTAAGTTTCTACAGTATCAAGTAAATTTTTGAGGAAATTACTGGCTCCTCGTCACTTGATACAAAAAATCGAGGAAAATAACTTCAGTGATTAAGTAAAATAGGTTTCCTAACCAGTGAATATTTATTGCTAGGATATGTCCAACTGTTAGCGGCCGATCTTATCATGGGGCATTATTTTTCAGCTAGATCGGTAATGAAAGGTTCTAGATACGATTTTCAGTAGTAAAAGCTTTATACACGTTTCTCAAAGGCTCAACGAAGAAAAGATGTGTGAATGCATTCCTTAGATTAGCATTGCATTCTTAATTGAAGACAAGAGCTCTCCCAAATATCTATTTGTCTGAAATACCCCAATTATTACTCCAGAAATATCTTGCTCCACAATTCTAAATTCCCAAACTTTCAGATTGCTTAAGCCCACCTCCCCCTAATTGGAGCAGCTATCTCTCTGAGCACACTCACCACAACGTGGAAGTGTCCAACATCATCAAGCCCACCACCACCATCACCATCATCACCAGACTCAGCTAAATCAGCACTATCACTAGCTAAATTGTCCACAGTATCTGTATATGACAGTCACTTGCTTCCAGAATACATCTGTACTGTACCTTCCATTGGCTACTTCCCTAAGCTTATTTGCAAAAATTCAATAAAATATGTTCTTAGTGATGCTATTGCAATGTTTAACACATGAAAAAGTCCAAAATATTTCACGTTACAAGGCAATTTTTCAATACCAGTTTTTTGAATATTATTTGTAATGTCCTCGTAACTGGTATGCTCGCAAAGGGATCTTTAAGCACCAAAGTTACGCTAGATAAAATGGAGCTATCGCCTGAGCTCTCAAGAATAATATCTATTTATTGTTGACAGTAAAGACCCTATCACCTTGGACAACATAGCTTCAAAAGCTTGCACATCAATCCCATTCCACATCTTGGCAGCACTGAAAATGAAAAGAAAAGGTAACTGCTGAAGAACACCGGGGAAAATTTTGAGATAAATGCACGAAAACATGCTAGACTTGTTAACACCAATAGGCCAACAGACAAAGCTTGGGAATCTAAGAATTATTTCTAGATGTATCATGTAATTTTCAACTCTGTTTCTCTTTGAAACCTGTGATGCAAGTGAAATTATTATTTTTTTACTATACATTGTAAAGACAAAAGATTGCTAAGAGGCTATAGTTGTTGTGAAACTGTATATTAAATACATTTTACATTGCAGATATTGATGTGTGGCGTTTCAATGAAGATAAATGGGACGAAGCTGGTGAGTCGAGTAAATACAGCCCTCATAATTATAGAACTTCTACATTTCTTGTCCCTCTTCCACAACCTCTCAATCTTAATCACCTTAATCACTTTACGATAAAAAAACTCTTTTTCTTTTGATAGTAAAGTTTTCTTACTTCCTATTCACTCTTATTTCTTAACCAGCTTGGATTATACCAGTGTTTTTAATTTAGCTCGTAATGAATGCATAGGCCTTTGCATCGACCAACTATTTGAAAGTTAATTGAGGATGATGACTATAAATTTAGTAAGTGTAATTTCCGTAAGCTTCTTAGTTTTGCTGTCAAGGATAATTACTTTATCTATAATTGGAAAGTATATGATTAAAAAGGTAGGCTGGCAATGGGTTCCTTCTTTGATCCCTTTTCTCGCCAATTCATTCTTCTTTTGTTTCAAAAAGAAGTATCTTAATGATTATTCTTCATTGTTTAGACTGATTTTTTACGTTTCTTATGCAGATGAAACATTCTGTTCTTTTAAAAAAATAAGAGCATGCTAACCTTTTTCTTAATCACATTAGCATTTAGCATATCAACATTAAGTTTACAGTAGATAAAGCATTTGATAGCTCTCTGCCGTTTCTAAGCAATCTTTCTCATAAAGATGGTAATAACTTCTCCACTAGTATTTATAGAAAAACCACGCTTACTGCTTCATGAACCAAATTTTCAACACTCAGGCCCAATAACTACAATGTTATTCTCATCATCAGTCTGGTATTCCCAGCCATTAACATATGCTCATCTTATATCAATTTTCATCAGTAACTTTTTAAAATTAAAAATTTTCTTGCTAGCAATTGCTATCCCTCTTCTTTAATTGATAATGTCATTAAGAATTATCTAACTCAATGCTTCTCCCTTCCAGCAAACCTCTTACTTCATTTAAAGCCAGTCAATGCATCTCAGTCTTAAAATTCGTAGCAATATCATCAAACTCCTTAAATGCCACTACCGCTATACTTAAATACAATTCATATATGCAAGTCTCCTAAACGCCTTTCCTTTATTTCTAGATCTAATGACTTCCTTCCTTAATTCTCTGCTCTTACTTATAAGTATTCATGTAGTAGCTGTAGTCAGGACCATAGCTACGGTGGAATAGGAATGTGGCATTCCGACGAAAGTTCATTCATGCGTAACTCGACAGATTTGTACTGTCTTCGATTAAACGCAGTATAGAAATGCACTGCAACCGCCAGTATATGAACACATAGTCAGCATGAATGACACATCGTGCGAGGCAGGGGTTATTTCCAAAATCCTTTAGCAATGGGGCTCTATTTGCAATGTCATAAAGTGGGTCTGGCCTACTTGTAGCCACGCCCATATCTTCAAAGATGGAGATATGACAGTTCAGTCTAATTTGTGATATGATATAGCCTGCATCTAGAAAGATTTCAATAAAAACATTGTGGAATTCATCATAGCAATGCAATGTAAAACATTGAAACCAAGGTAAATGCACTTTGAAAAGGAAGATTGATACAAAAACTTGAGAGGAATAAAGCAAGTAGTATGACAAATGATGGTGCCAGCGCAAAAAATTCAGCCAGCCAGAAATCCCCTCAATTACACCTCTTATATTTAACTTCATCAATTAATATCTAAAATTAGAATCATGCCGTTTTCCTCCACCATGACTGCATATACTATATTTTGCGTTGCTACTGCCTTCTCAATTACATTCTTTTATATTATAGTTATGCTAATCATATCTCAAAATATATGCGTTTATTAATATCTATAAAAGTGCGCTCAAAATAGCTTAAAAGGAAAATATATTTATAATGTATATAAGTAAATGGATTAATCAAGATTAACCAAACAACAAGCTATTGATATTTATCAAAACTCAAAATGAGAAAATTTAAAAGTCTAAGACAGAATTAAATAGTAACTTATCACGTAAAAGAATGAAGAACGAAATTGAATATCTAGTTAGAAAGCAGAATAGAGCAGAAGACCTTAATAAGGTAATATATGAAAAGATGGCTAAACTACCTGATAGGGTAAAAAAAAAATCATCTAATCTATTATCACTAGGGTAATAGGTGCTTTTAGTAATCAAGCAAGATTATATACAGTTAAGATTGTAAACTCAACGGATCCACTTAAACTAAGAGAGTCTTTATAAGAATGCAAAATATCAAATTTATTGTCAAATTAGAATTAATCTTTGAAAAATGGGTTCTATCAGCGAGATTCAAATTAAACCGTATATGAAAGAAAGCTTATTTCAATAGTAAATCAAAATTAATAACTAATAATAATGGGTAAATCAGCAATCGATAGATCAATAGAAGGCTTAGTTGAAAGAATAGGTGACTGGTTGAATGAGCTTGGCAGATGGAAAAAGAACTCGATAAAACCTCTTAATCTAAATATTGCTAAATTTTAACCAGTAAAGGGCAATTCATATAGTGAACTACCAAATTAACTACAAAATGCGACGAGGGGATTGATTAATATGAAAATGATACTGAGTGCTTTAGATGGTGTCACATAAGGCATATAAATCCACAAAACAAAGATCCAAATAGAATAAAACAGACTGATAAAGAATTAGTTGATGCATTAAACTATGAAGGCATCAATTTAAGAGTTAAAAGTAATCAGTATAATAAAATCGAAGAGCGAAATAGCATAAATATAAATGTATGTGGTTTTAAAAATAAACAAACATATCCATTATATTTATCAGAAGACGCTAATGGCGATGAACTATAGTTACGATTAATAAGAGAGGAGACAAACATCCTCTGTGCATTAATTGAAGATTTTAATAGACTCATGTATAATCAAACAAATCACGCAAGACATAAATGTTTTTGTATGCGCTGCCTACAACGCTTCACTTCTAAAGATAAAATATATGATCATAAGGAAGGGTAGCCATTTGGAATTCCATAATTATAATTGACAATTAGAGGCACCATTTGTAATATATGCCGATTTTGAAGCAATTATGGAGAAAACAGATAATAAAGAGGTGGAAATAGAGGAAGAGGGTGATATTATGGATATGTGTATAAAGTAGTATGACGATATGATGATAGATACAGCTAACATGTAAGAATATATCACGAGGGAAATGCAGTCTACAGATTCAAGAAGCAAATGCTAAAAGAATGAATATAATGCAAGCTATTCATGCAGTGATATTAATTGTTATATACACTGTGAACTAAATGGTGATGGTCATTCATCTACTGAAATAAAATTATCATTTAACTCATCTATATCGAAAGTATATATTGAATTACAAAATTAATTAGCAATTAGAGTTAAGAGCTGGTGATTTGGTCAACTTATGGTGTTTATTAAAGGTATAGTATCATCAGCTAAGTCTGGTGATGCAATTCCAGATATTACCAGATCTGTAGATGATGCATTCATTCATACTGATATAGTTTCTGACTGTTGTACCAGCTGGTAATGCACCTAATGTAATATATCTTTTTCAGCAGATGGTTTACCAGTATCTTATCCATATCAGTTTAAAGAGCATACCGCATAATGGTGTAAAATAAGTCAGTCTAATATAAGAAGTATTAGGATATATATTACTGATGCTGAAGACCGCCTTTTAGATCTAAATGATGTTCCTGTACATCTACCTCATGTATATAATTACATATTGAAATAATGTACATACCTCGATGTATAAGAGATAGAGCTAATGGTGGTTCTTATTATAACTATAAAGATACAAATGAAGGAATTTATGATGCTTATGGTGATTGTATTTTTGATGTTGTTAAGAAATTTGGGCACAAAATAGCATCTAAAGTAACTGGTGAAGCTGGTAAAAAACTAGCTAAAAAGGGTGTTGAAAAATCAGTTGAAATAGGAACTGAAAAGATTGATACAAAAGTTGGTAATAAAACTATTGAAAGAATTTCTAATAAATTAGATCGAGAATGTAACAATGGATCTCACATTTAACAAATTCTAAAAACTGACGCTATTAATAAATCAGTGCACAGGCCTAAGAATATACAAACATCTAATAAACCTAAGACTGAAATGTATCATCAAGTGAGTTAAAAAAATTGTATGTAAGATCAGAACTTAATAAGTTATTTATTTAATTTTTATCTACAGATATAGTTATATAATATGTTTCGGAGTTCAGAGTTTTGTCAAAGATATGAGTGTGCGACCTATCATTTAGATAAATCACTAGTTACACTCACTGGAGCTGTTGCGAGAATAAGACTGGATATAGATTTACTGTAAATAATACAAATTTAAATTGTCCATTGCATTGGTATAAAGCTTATTTTGACGTTAAATTCAAAATATTTAAGGCTGCTCATGGAACTAATTTAGCAAATGGTGATAGTGTGGCTACTGTTAATAGTGGTTATTTACTTATTAGAACAATGCAAATTAGTTTTAATGGTGCTAATGTTTTTTTTAAAACTTCATTCATGTATATATTGCTACTTCTACAAATACAAATCTCACTTACTACAAGGTAATTTGTATTCGGCTGGCTTACATATTAATAAAAAAAAAACAAAAAAACAGCAAAAAAAGAAAAAGAATACAGTCAATATAAAATCGATACTTAGCAACTAAATACAATCATATTAGTAGCTTAGGAGTTCTGGGTTAGACAATGGCTTATTTCTCATACAAAATATGTAGTATGTAGAGCGGATGATTATAGTAGATATCTTAGAAATAATGACGTTTAGATCACCGTTGCTGATGCCTCTTTCCATGCAAAGTGTAAGAAATGAGTCAGAGGAACTTCCAAATATGCCAAGACAGCTAATGCTGAGATTAATAAATTTTACCTGTTTATAATCGTTGGCAAGATCAGTAAGATGGGGACGATATTTAATATTCCTGATGATAATTATACTATTAATCTTAGAAGCATTCTTGAGTTTTCCAAACCTTATTGTGAATCTGTTGGACCTGATATGTGTTATTACTTGGATACTAGTCATGCTGCAGATATTGTTACAGTCAATAAAGTTAATGTATTGAATACAGAAATATATCTGCAGCATGACGAATATCTAAATAATAAAGCATATCAGGTCCAACAGATTCACAATATGGTTGTGCAGCAGACGCAGCAACAGCTGTAACTCCTTCAAGAAATGTTGACTTTAATAGGGGATATTCATGAAGAATGGAGAAGCTGAGTGGTATTACTGACTTTGATATAGCCATACAACTTTCTAGATATGGCTTCTTTGAGTCATTTACAAGTGAAATAGCACCTAATGGTAAAGGTCAAATTCAAATTTCGCTTACTTTTTCTGGGGATAATGAAGTTATATCTAGGGGTCATAATGCTGATGGTGCTGCAGTTGATGCTGGTAAGTTATTAATTAAATAATTCATACTAAGAGTTCCTATGATTGAGCTTATTTCTAAAGCTTTAAAATTATGTGCTGACAAATATTTAACAACTAGAAATTAGAGCTTCTTAAGTGAGACTATTTATGATTCTGCACCTTCTAGGGGCATATCTGGGATATTTAATATTGGTTCATCTATTTGTCAACTTCGACGTGTATTCATTTGGTATAATTTTTCTAATAAACTTAATAATCAAATTCGAAATAATTATATTTTACTACATATGCTGTTGGTGGTGCAGATACTGAAGTAACTTCAGTTTAATTAAAAACTACTCATTATCCTCTATAAGCTGTAGGACCATAGACTGAAGTTAGAATGCAAATTTGTTGAATATGAAATTGGTTTAACAATGAAAATTTTTGCATCATGTGTTGATATTGATTTATTTTTAAATCTCTTTATGGTGTTATTTAATTTGATCTAGCCAAGCATTTTTCATTCTTTTACGTGTTAAGTTACTATTTAATTTTGTCTTAGACTTTTTTATTTTCTCATTTTGAGTTTTGATAATATCAATAGCTTGTTGTTTGGTTAATCTTGAATAATCCATTTACTTATATATAATATAAATATATTTTCTTTTTAAGCTATTTCGAGCGCACTTTTACAGATATTAATAAAGACATATACCTTGAGATATGATTAGCATACGTATAGTGCAAAAGAATATAATTTGAGAACGCAGTAGCATCACGAAATATAGTATTTGGAGTCCTGGTGTGCAGACAAGGGTATGATTCTAATTCAAGATATTAATCAATGAAATCAAATATAAGAGGTGTGATTGAGGGGCTTTTGGCTTGCTGAATGTTTTTTGCTCTGGCACAATCATTTGTCATACTACAAAGGCCCCCAAAAATGAACAATAATTAAGCCAAGCCCTCTATAAATCATTCCTGGTACGGGGGGTGATAGTTCATTATTGACGCTTTATGAAAGAAATCAATAGATAGAGTCTATTTGTTGGAAGAAAGCTCCTCGGGTTCAGAGTAATCTGGCTACCCTATTTTCTCAATTGTAGCTGAGTTACTTGTTGTGCTTGCATTTTTTTGAGGCAGGAGAGTAACATTGGACAGTCTGCCAAAGCCCCGAACAGTCTCATGAGATCCCAGCAAGCAGAGTTACTTGCCTTTCTCATTTAAATGTACTCATGGAATTGCATTTACTTCTTGGAAATGGTGGAGAAATTGTGTGCTTACTGTCAGTTTTGAAGCCAATATACAGAACAATAATGATCGTAAAGCTGCCAAGTATAATTCGTTGATAAATGACCTGTCTCCATCTAATACTAATCTCGTGTTCTTCAATCTCTCTGTGTGCTAGTTGGGTTATGGTTTCTTCCTGCAATTCTTTTTTACTTACTAAATGAGTTAAATTTTGATAAGACTATCACAAAGAGAATTATTATGAAAGTCATGAACATCTTTATTTGATCACGCTATGATATTTTCTGTCTTCGAAATAAGCCTTGGACTAACCAGAGCATTTAACTATTTGATTTCCCTATTTCTTATTCGTTTACTTCTTCTGCTTTTGTTTTGTTTAATGTTATGCTTTACAAGCAAGCCAATTTTACACTGCCATGTACTTGAGAGATGTATTATTGTATGTAGTAATTAAAAATATATTCAATGAGAAGCTTAAAAAAATTAGTCATTGAGCTGTAGCGCTTGGATGTTACTGTGTATTTTTGGTCTGGATAACATTATTTTGGATTATATTTTATATTCATCGTTGGACTTCAGCATTGGGAACACCATGATTCGCTCAAGTATTATTGCACTCTTTGCTCTATCTACAGTTTGTTTGTTTTGTGGAAAAGAGTTTGTTGCATTAGGCCGAAATCAATGGTGATGTAAACAACGTGTTCATATCAACACCACCGATCCGGATGGAGATATTAACATCCCTCTTTTCACAGACACAGTTTCCCCTGCTCGTAATATCGATTTTGCATCTATAAGATGTTGTTGCGGGATATCGTGCAAGGGAATAAAAGGTATCTGCATTCACCAGAGGAGTTGATAAATTGTAGACAACTTAGGCGAGGAATAGTCAATAGTAGATGAAAGTTATTGTGAGACAGGGGGATACCCAGAAGAGCCCTTTACAGATCAATTTGAGCTTAATCCATGGATTCGTCTCCCAATATCAGTTAATGAATGGCTGTTGGCTAATACCTTCTTCAGTCAGCTTTGTGAATGTAGTTGTAAGTGAATCAACAGTAAACGACATAGTCAAGCTGATGAGCACAACCAATTGCGTAAATAGTCTATTGGTACTACATAACTTTACCGCAGCAAGAAAAAGCGGCAACATTCTTCTGACTTACGAAAAGCTTTTTTGTCTGACACTTGTCAGTATGAAACATTGGATTGTGACCGAAAGCTTAACCGAAATATATAACCAGCCAACTTTGCAGCAGAAAAAATGTTTGGTACAGAGAAGTGCCCAGTATACCTAAAACTACCCTGGATTGGTAATGTTTTTCAAAGTTTGAAAATCAAATTAAAAAAGGCATTACATCTTGTTTCTATGATGTGAAGTCCCGTGTGGTTTACGACACTAGAGTTATGTTACCATCTGCTAAAAAAGATAGCATTCCTACCACTCAAAAAGTTTTTCAAATTCATGAGAATTTTGGTAGCAATGTGAAGCTCACTATGTAGGACCCACTATGCAGAGGCTAGCAGACAGAATAAAGCAACATGTTCCACGAGCATCAGGAAGAAAAATACTACTGTAAGAGGACAGCCACCTTGTATGTGTAAAAACAACAATTCTCCAATTATTTGTAATTCGGCCAAAGGAGATGCAGAATTTTAGAGGGCCTAAACGAAGATCCGTTGGAAATTGGCAATTCAAATTTAGGGATTGACAGCTCATTGGACGAAGCAGAACGAGATAGTCATGTGTATATGGAGGATATTGCTGTTACAAAACCAGGCATATTGTTACCGAAGACAAGTGAACAATGGAAATTGGCAAACGATTATCTCAAGTCTGTGTTTACTGATTTACATTTCAATTCGGACGATATTGGCTCGATTGATGACTATGTTAGCTTGATAAACAATACCATTTACAGCTATTTTAAGGATCACTATGGAACGGTCAGAAACCACGTAGGACAGGAACTTGTCCAGAAATATAACACTTATTCAGTTAATGCATTGAAAAAGGCTCTGAAACAACTAAAACTTGGTGATGCCCCACTAGCAGAAATACAATACGTCTCTCGATTGTTACGATCTAAACTAAAACACAACGCACTTTCATCCATCGCTTCCTCCTCGCACAAACATCATGATCGATACATATCAAAGAATTTCTGGGGTTTTGTCAAAAATGTTGTTGACAAGCCACTCAAGATCTTACCATCAATTTCAGGCGATGAGTGTACAAATCATTTACTCATAGTGTTTTCATCTACTTCGCCTAACCGACAATTTCCTATTCCAAGCTGGATTCTGGCTTTACAGCAAACACCATCTTGAGCCCCCGTCTTATGATAAGATCACTAATGTCATCCGGAGAATGAAAGCTTCAGGAAGTCCCTGTCCGTTAGATCAAATCTTAATAACCTGTTTTAAAAGGTGCCCTTATCTCCGATCTGTAATCACACGACTCATATGTTCTATTTGGAAGTCAGGCAACATTCCACACAAGTGAAAAAAAGCTTGCACAATATTAGTGCACAAGAAAGGAGACAAAGATGACCCAGCGAATTTTAGACCCATTACCCTAGAGTCGGTTCCACTGAAGATATTTACTTCGTGCTTGCGTGATTCTATCTTTTCCTTCCTCTCACAAAATCATCTGATCGAGCAAAAGATACAAAAAGGTTTTACTCATGGAATCTCAGGTGTTTTGGAGCACACATCATTGATGGCCTATCCAATCAATAAAGCTCGAGTAAAACAGCGCTCTTCTATCATTACTTTATTAGATCTAAAAAATGCATTCGGGGAAGTCCATCACAATTTGATTAAAAGTGTCCTTGCTTATCATCATGTCCCTGAAGCGATTCAGTCCCTAGTTACTAGTTTTTACACAGACTTCCATTCTTATATCATATCTGACGGTTTCTCTACTCCAGCTATTCCTTTCAAACGTGGAGTGCTTCAAGGGGATTGTCTACGCCCCCTATTATTCGACATGTGTTTTAATACATTTATACAATTTTTTAAACAAGAAAAATACAATCAATTAGGCTTTTCTCCCCATGATGAAACCGATCGCTTGTTCCATCCGGTTCACTGGTTTCAATTTGCTGACGATGCTGCTGTCATTACTACCAATGAGCGCGAAAATCAATTGTTGCTAAACGGTTTCTCACGTTGGTGTCAATGGGTCTGTATGTTAATTCGCGTGGACAAATGCATCACTTTCGGAATTAAAAAGTTTTCTACTTCCTCACTTCAATTCCAGCCAAAGCTTTCCACCAACTCTAAAATTGTGCCGCCTATTAAAAATGGTGAGTCCTTCAAATACCTTGGAAGCTTCTTCAACTTTAATATGGATAACAACGATCATAAGGAAATTCTTAAGTCCTCCCTTCAAACTATGTTAAAAACAGTGGACTCTTTGGATATTCATCCAAAAAATAAGCTACTTCTGTACCAACGAAACGTCCTTTCCAAAATCTCTTGGCATTTTACAGTTTCAGATCTAGGAAAGATATGGATTTCAGAAAACTTGGATAAAATTGTCTCTAAATATATCCGTCAGTGGCTTGAGCTTCCCATTTCTGCCACTTTAAGCTCAATCGTTCTCTCTTCCAACAAGATTGGTCTAGCATTTCAGCTGCCCTCTGTTAAATTTCAGCAGTGCCAAACAGTCCTCCGTTCCTCATTGAAATCTTCGAAGGATGAAGCCATAGTAAGGGTATGGAGAAATACAAACTGCGGGTCCAACATCCAATACGACATATATAAAAATACACAACAAGTTCTGAAATCGATTCGTACTGAACATACAGACAGACTCCGAACCGGGTTGCCATCACAAGGGTTCATTATTTCATTCCTTCTTGCTAATTCTTTAAAAAATCTCAATTCACTCTGGTCTCGGGCTCAAAGTAAGTTACCTGCCAATATCTTTAATTTCACAATCAAATACCTTAACAATACACTCGCCACTAGAAAGAATCTTTATCTATGGGGCTTCTCAAACACTTCTGACTGCTTCTTTTGTCTACAGCCTGAGTCACTACTCCACATTATAGCTGGTTGTAAAACATATCTTGACTAGGGCCGTTTTACTTGGAGCCATAATTCCGCTTTACGTTTCCTAGCTCACACTTTCCAATTTGTAAATTCATCAAAATTGTATGTTGATCTTCCTGCTAACCTGTCTCCTTGTATTATTACGGGTGATAGCCTTCGGCCTGACATGATGCTTTCCACTGCTGATATATTGTACATCATTGAATTAACCGTAGGCTTTGAGACAAATCTAGCAAACAATGCTCGTCGCAAAGAACTCAAATATCGTTTCCTTATAACTGATCTCAGCAATGCCTATAACTCAATAGAATTCTTCAATCTTTCCATAAGCTGTCTTGGTATATTTGGTCAGCCGTCAGAATCCTTCCTCACAATGTGTACTAAACTAGGCTTTGGTAATCAACATGTCAATTTCATTATTTCCAAGCTATCTACTATTGCTATTCGCACGACCTTTTACATATCTTACATGAGAAACAAAGCATGGTGCAACCCAGAGCTTCTCAGCTACTGAATACGCTAGTTGATAAGTTGATATTACTACTGCTTCTGTACTGAAATACTTTAGTGTGTATTTTTCTTTTATTATAATCTATTTCATATGTATTTTCTTAAATTAAGTGTATCATTGTAAGCCAGCCAACTACAGATTACCTAGTTAGTGAGATTTGCATTTGTAGATTTTAATGTGATATATATGATGAAGTTTGAAAAGAAAATGACGCAGATCTGAAAACCAAATATAAAGATTTCTCCATAAAAGAGTTTAAGAAAGCATTAAAACAACTTAAAATTGCTAACAATAAAGTACAGGAAATAAAATTTGTATAGCGACAGATTCGATTTAGGGTAGGTAAAGAAGATCAAAACAATGGCATCGGCCACCGGGATTTTCAGAAAATAGATTGCGACAAAAGCATCAAAAGAAATTTCTGGGGCTTTGTAAAACAAGTATTTCAAAAGCAAAACAGCATTCTTCCAACATTCAGTAAGGCGCAGTGTTTAAATTACTTCAGAAAATCTTTCTCTGCAATATCCTCTAACGAAGCTTTTCATATTCCTGCATGTATTCCAAGCTTTTCAGCTCCACAAACTCTATTCAAACTTGATGCCCCTACATATCAACAAATCATTAACGTGATTTGTAAGATGAAATCGTCTCGCTCGCCCTGCCCCCTCGACCAGATTTCTATCATTTATGTGTATCTTACGATACGGACGTAAGATACAGACGTAAGATACGGACGAAGAGATGTCCGTATCTTCGCTCTTATCTGACAGAGATTATTCATGCTGCATGGATGAGTGGTGTTGTTCCGTCTGATTGGAAAAAAGCCTGTACGATTCTTGTCCATAAAGAGGGAGACCAGGACAACCCTGCAACTTTCCAACCTATAACGCTAGAGTCCATACCATTAAAGGTATTTACATCTTGTTTTGTAATAAAATATTTCAATTTCTTGCAGATAAGAATTACATTGAACATATAATTTAAAAGGGCTTCACTCCTAAGCTTTCTGGAACCTTAGAGCACACTGCTCAAATGGCGCACATAATCAATAATGCCCGTCTCAAACAACGATCACTAATTATTACTTTGTTAGATCTCAAGAATGCTTTTGGAGAAGTTCACCATAATCTTATAAGCGAAGTTCTAAAATACCATCATATCCCTCCTCATATAATGATATTGGTTAAAAGTCTATATAGAGGTTTCCAAACTTCAATAATTACATCTGATTTCACTACTCCATTTACTGTTGAGCGCGGTGTACTACAGGGTGACTATTTCAGTCCCCTCTTGCTCAACATGTGTTTTAATACTTTCATTCAGCACATTAGATCTGACAAATTTTTCCAACTCGGTTTCTGCTTGAAGATCGTCCATGGTTTGTCTTTCACTCCTACTCATTGGTTTCAATTTGCATACGATGCTGCAGTAATAAGCGGACAAGAGCAAGAAAATCAAATGCTTTTCAATCGCTTCACTATCTGGTGTCAATGGGCTGGCATTATTATTCGTGTGGATAAGTGTTGTACTTTTGGTATCAAAAAGGTTTCTTCAAAATCTGCTCAGATCCAACCAAAGCTTTTCATCAATAAAGAGTTTGTACCTTGTGTTAAACTTGAGTATTCTTTCCGTTACTTTTGGCGTCATTTTCACTTTCAAATGTGTAAACAATTACATAAAAAAGAATTATCCCACTTGGTTACATCTACACTGAATACCATTGATTCTATCCCTTTGCATCCTAAAA
This sequence comes from Cassiopea xamachana, assembly GCA_900291935.2. Taxonomy (NCBI): domain Eukaryota; kingdom Metazoa; phylum Cnidaria; class Scyphozoa; order Rhizostomeae; family Cassiopeidae; genus Cassiopea; species Cassiopea xamachana. The sequence continues at coordinate 5,738,639 of OLMO02000252.1, forward strand.
ACAAGTTACTGCTGTATAACCGCTATTTACTATCTAGAATTTCTTGGCATCTGACAGTTTGTGACATTTCTAAGACGTGGATAATTCAACATCTGAATAATACTGTCTCTCATTGCATCCGTAAATGGCTTGATCTACCCATCTCTTCGACTCTCAGCAATATCCTTCTCCCTCGTGAAACGTTTGGCCTTGATATCATTCTTCCATCAACGAAATTTACACAGTGTCACTGTTCACCGTAATGCACTTAAGTCATCCCCTAATGAAGCTATAAGGAATCATTGGAAAGATAATAGTAATAATAAGAATGTGCAATATGATATCTACAAAAATACAAAGGAAGTTTTAAAGGCCATGTGCAGTGAGCAGGAAATGAAGCTTCAAAACGACCTCATCTCTCAGCGTTGGTTCTTTTCTATCATGTCACAACAATCCATCCTTAATCTATCCTCTGCATGATCAACAGTCCAAAGCAGGCTTCCAAATAATATATTTAATTTCACAGTCATGTACGTCAACAATTTACTGCCAACTCGTTCCAATCTGCACAAATGGGGATTATCACCGACATCCGATTGTTCCTTCTGTATTCAGTCAGAATCACTCTTACATATTATAGCTGGCTGTCAAACTTATCTCATACAGGGTCTGTTTACATGGCGACATGATTCCATTCGTCATTTCATAGCTAAGATATTTCAGTCTATTCCAAATTCCACTCTCTATCCAGATATTCCAGGTTTTATTCCTCCTTCTGTTGTCACAGATGATTCTTTTTGCCCAGACCTCGTCTTACATTTTCAAAACAAGTGCCTTTACATAATTGAGTTAACAGTAGGTTTCGAATATAATTTAACTAAAAGTGCAATTCGACAAAAACTCAAGTATCTTGAACATATAAATCAGCCGAGAAACAATTAGAGGCTGGTCAAATTTGGCAATTTATCAATGAGTTCACTTGGATTATTCGATAAATCTTCTTCCGATTTGATTGATAAGATGAAGGACTTAGAAATGACCACTGTTCAGACGAGCTTCATAATTAAACGAATAACGAACGTCGCAATTAGTACTTTGTATTTCATCTTCTGCAGTCTCAACAGAGAGTGGTGTAACCCAGAACTTATGAACAACTAACTTCTAACACGTTTATCAATTTAAGTAGCCAATAGTAAACTACCTGTAATAGTGAGTTTTACCATTATATTTAGTTTTTATTTATATCAAAAAATTGTTTTCATTATTATTGTTCAGCATTGCTTCTGTCTACATACTGGAACTTACTGTTGGCTTTGAATCCAACATAAAACTAAATAGCGATTGCAAGGCTAATAAGTACCATCCTCTTATTGGTAGCCTCCAGAAATCATTTTAGATGGTAAAACTTGTCAACCTTTCTATGAGTGCCTACGGAATATTTGGAACTTCTTCTGAATCTCTCTTCTCAATGCTCACAGGCTTGCATTTTGACAAAAAGACTAAGCAAAACGTGATACTGAAAACAATGAACATAGCAGTTAGATGCAGCTACTACATCTTTTAAAGAAGAAATAAAAGTTGGACCATCCCTGATTTGCTTGACCTTTAAAGACATGGTTATATTAACTCAAATACATTTTCATAATTGCTTTTCTTCGTGTGTCTGCATGTTTTGTTAAATATATATATATATATATATATATATATATATATATATATATATATATATATATAGCAGACTTGTCAATTATACGCTACCTTAATGTAGTGAGGTGTATCATTGTATACATAAAATAAATTATTATAATCATGAAGTTTCAAAAGAAAAGAAAAAGTTTTATAGTTTTAGCACAAGCAGTTCTTATTGCCGATATATGTTTTTCATGGGCGGGCTACAACAAGTAGCTAAGGGCCAAGAGGGTGCTTTCTCTTTACATGTCTAAGACTTTCCTGAGTATCCTAGCAGTTCCCAACAAGACTGATTTCTGTACCATTCCAATGCTTAATTTAATACCAAGTATGTCCATCCATCTACCAAAGCCCTGTAATGCACCCCAGAGCTCCTACAACCACTGGTATTATCTCTACTCTTTTCAGTGACCAAAGCCTTTCCAACTCTATCTTCAAGTTTTCATATTTTTTAATCTCTTCGAGCTCTTTCTTACGTACTCTACAATCTCCTGGTACAGCAATATCGACGATGACACATTATTTCCCCTTCTTTTCCACCAAGATTAGGTCGGGTCTCCTTGCCTCTATAATATTATTGCATTGGATATGTATATCCCAGATCAATTTTACATCACCATTTTCCATAACTCCTTTTAGGGCAATGCTCGTATAACCTCTCTGTTCTCTCTAGGTTAAGCTTCTCGCATAATTTCCAGTGAACCAATTTTGCAACTGTGTCATGTCTTCTCTTATACTCACGATGCGCTAGTTTTTTAGATTCACATATTATATGCTGCACAGTTTCCCCCTTTTCCCTACACATTCTACATAATGGATTTTCCGATGTTTTGTCAATTTTATTCTTTATATAATTTGTTCTTAATGCTTGTTCTTGTGCGACGCAAATCGTTGCTTAAGTTTGTACTTAAAGGTCACATTGCACCAACCACTGCCAAGATAAATCTTTATCAATCTCTTCAGGCACCTCACGCGCAAACTGTCCATACATTTTCTTTCCTGGCCATCTATCTCTAAATTCATTTTGGCTATCTGTCTCGAAATCTCTTCTTTCAGCAAAATTCTCAGTGTTAATTATGCCCACTTTCTTCACACCTTTGAGAACCATTTCATTTGCTTCACGCACGTACTCCCAAATTGTTCTCCTCCGATCTTACGCATGTTTCAATACTGATCAAGCCCCTACCTCTATGTTTTCGTTTCAGATGTAGTCGATCAATATCACTGTTTAGATGAAAAGCCTCATACATCGTTAGTGTCTTTCTGGTTGTCCTTTCAATTTTTTCCAAGTCAGCTACATTCCCATTAATATTTCCAGCTCCAAATCTTAAGAATGCAACAGCCCAAGTAGTAATTGCTTGAATCTTATTCTTTTCAGTCAATTTGGATTTTAATATCAGCCTTAACCTCATTTTACACTCTGCAGTTATTCTATTCTTCATTTTGTGTTCTTTTATCTGATCCAGCTCTAAAATACCAAGATAAGTATATCCTTTCTCATCTACTTGTTTCATAATTTCATGGTTAGGGAAATAAATTCCACCAAACTTAACAAGCTTTCCTACTTAAGAGTAACCACTCCACACTTCTTTAGCCCCAATTCCATACCTACGTCTTCACTAAATTTAAACACTGTTTGTACTTCGTTATCTATTTGTTCATCATTTTGTCCAAAGAGGTTGATGTCATCCATGAAGAGAAGATGAATAAGTTTAAATTCTTTCCTACCCCATTCATACGAAGCATTTACCTTTATTAAAAGAAATTAAAGAGGAATTATGCAAATAACAAAGATCAATGGTGATAGACTATCGCCTTGGAAAATACTTCTATTGACATCAATCTCGCATAAATCCAATCCATTAGAAGCTAAAAGGAGTTTTCAACTCTTCATGCTGTTCTCTAGAAATTTTCTGAAACTTTCAGCAATGACAAACATGTCACGACACTCTAGAATCCAGCTATGTGATACAAAATCGTATGCTTTCCTATAGTCTATCCACGCCATAGCAAGATTAGTTCTCTTTTTTCTACAATCTTTAAGAACTGCCTTGTCAATCAGTAGTTGGTCCTTCTTTCCCCTGCTTTTCCTCCTGCAAGTCCTTTTGCTCGTCTGGTAATAAGTTTTCATTTTCCATAATAAATATTACTCTCCATTTGACCATTGAACTCGTTGCAAACTCTCTTTTAATCCACTTTGAACAATCTATTAATCCAGTACTGATGAATCCTTTGTTTGTATTGTCCTTCAATCTACTAAGTTTCTTGAATGTCAAACTGTTATACGTAACGCTTTAAATTCTTCTCCAAACCTTGAAATTGAGGCTCTTTGGGCTGATACTAGTTATGGCATCAATCTCTAATATGACCAATTTCAAAATACTAAGCAAGTTCTGAAGTCTATTCAAAATGATCACGAAGAGTGCATACAATACCCTTCTATCCCAAGGCTGAGTTACTTCGTCCATTATTAAGCATTCATGCCAAATCCTTAAAACCTTATGGTCAACTGTGCAGAAAAACATGCCCAGAAACATCTTCAACTTTTCATTAAAATATTTAAATAATACCCTTCCCACTCGCAAAACCTCTGCAAATGGTACATGTCTCAATCTTCTAGTTGCTCCTTTTGTCTCCAGTCAGAAACTTTACAGCTTGTAATATCAAGTTGCAAATCATATCTAGATGAAGGAAGATTCACTTGGCGCCATAACTCTGTTCTTCTTTTTCTAGCAAATACATTCTCTTCACTTAATGCACTGTGTATGCCAATCTACCCATAGAAATAGTAGGACTAGAATGCTGGGTCCATCACGTGACATAGTTATTCTATGGGGATCTAAAATGGTAGGTTGTGAGGGCAAAATGTAAAGGCGCGAGTATCACACTTCAGTTGGCTACTGTGGAGTCTGCCATAGTCTATGGCATTTTTGGCACGGACAAAGTAGATCATGTTTTAGTGATAAAAGGGGAAGCCGTGAATGATATATTTTATAGAACTATTGATGGATAGAGAAATTTACTCGTCTGTTTTACTGCAAAGATTAAAGGTAGGCCTATGAACCATATGGCTTCAATCGAAATATAATTTTCTTTAAACAAAACTAGATAAGCAAATATCGTTAGCAAAGCCTATGTTTCAATGAAATCTTTTGCTACTGATGCTTTGTTGGGTGCATTTTAGAACACATTTGTTGGGGCAAGAAGCCAAAACACATTTTTCGTTTGCCACCTATCTGTTTGCTCTTCAAAACTCCCTGTTCAGTTCGTACCTAGTAGATTTTAACTTGTTACCACTGATTAACAGTTGGCATCACATATAATTCAAAATAAATTAGAACTAACAAAGAACGTTCTGGATCTTGATACTTGCTACGGAAATCTATTCATTCTTAAAGCACAGAAGCCAGGGTGTAAGATTGAACTTTTAACAAGGGGACAGAATTTTGAAGACAAAGGCCTCTAGCATCCTGCAAAGGATTTCAAATTCGTTCCTTGATATGCCACTCAACACCAAAGTTGTGCAAGGCAATAGCAATAATTTGTATTGTGAACAATTACTGAAATGAGTCTGCAAATCTTGAGCAAAGTAGGAAAAATTTAAGAACAACTTTCAATGACTCTGTTAAAAGGATGGATGCACCCTTAAACCCTCCACAAATTTAACAAGTTGGCTGTGCCCCTAGAGTCCTAGGATTTGACCCCTGACATTAACTAGTCTGTTAGAACTGAAGGAAATCATATACTTCTGAAGGAGCAACCTTTATAAATGTCAGAGCTTGCAAAAGCCAGTAAGCCAGATTTAGCAATGATTACTGATCAGATTAACACTAGTAAAGAGAAAGGATGAAAGCAAAACATTAATAAAGTTTATAGGTCAAGTTGACTATGGAAAGATCTTGATGATCTTGCCACAAATACACAAGTATGTGATCTGTAAAAGCACTTCACGCTCCGTAAAAAATTTTGAAATTTGCAAGAAAGTTGGTCAAAAGTCAGCCATGCTGCAAGAGAGTTGGCCACAGTATTTTCTCTGACTTTTTTTGTTCTAGAAACAATAGTTAGTCAATTGGTCAAAACACCAACCTCCCACCATTGGAAAGTATCTTGATACATCACTGTACTTAACTACCACAATGGCATACTTTTGAAGTAATAAGCTAAATAGTGATGCACTTTGTCAAATAAAAAGAGTCCATCAACATGTTCCATTAGATTGGTAAACATTTTTGGAAGCAAATTCTTCTCCTCTATTACACACAACAAAAAGTACCCTATATCTTGACAACAACAAGATCTCAACATGATAAGTGAGAAAATAACTAAATGAAGGTTTGAGTTGGCACACAATATTTAGTCATTCTGTGTCTGCAGCAATACAAACTGAAAGGAAGTTAAAACTGAAAGGTTTTGAAGATAACAAGAGAACATGTGACTTTATAGTTTGATAAATGACTTGTCTGATATATTGAACTTGAAGAGCAAATACATTAAAAATGCCAATCTAACAATAAATATCAATAGCTTTAGTGAAAGCAAAAGCCTGAAGCTTGCTGTCCTTGCATTGAAAGATGGAAATGGCTTGTCTTTGATCACAGTTCCCGCAAGAATTGTTGCTTTCATATATTCCAATTGAAATGTATTCCTTTTGATGTCATCTGACATATGGTATATTGATGTTTATATTATTTTTCTTGATTTGTTGCTAAGATACTTTTGAAATCAAATGGTTATCCAGAGTGTGCCACAGGATTATATACTTATTCAGATACATAAGTTTCTCATGACTTTACCGGTGCAACATCCTCTCTTCTTTGGGAAAAGCATGGAGATTTGCTTTTGACATCTTATTCAGTTTACAGTGTAATACCTTGCGTAGATAAATTGGCTAGGAAGTTACTCTGTATTAGGGCATCCTTTTTTAAGAAAATAAATTTGCTGTTGCACTTTCTGTACAGAAAGAAGCTAGAAACACCACATTTATGTCCACTCAGAGTCAATCCAGGGAAGACCATATCCTTGATAATGATTTGAGAGATGATAGCATCATGGAGAATAATTGAAGGCAAGAAACCATTTACTATTCTGTTCTACAATGAATAGCATAAAGCTGAGCATAATCTGAATTGTAGTCAGTAGATAATGATCCCATGAAAACTAAATTTTGAGTTACTTATAAATGTAACTTGCATTTGAACAATTTTCACACTGAGAAAAATAGCAATACTCAGATGTGTAGTTACTTTTATTACCTGCAGTTTCAGGCAACTACTATGCTTCGACAAAGCTCTATATTCCAGTGCTTTCGTTGAAAACAATGATTCAACTCATGATAGTTCTATCAGATTGTCTATAGATCACAGGTTAAATGTGACATGTTCATTTTCTTCATGTCTTTTAAGCATATTATTATGATAACATGTTTATTAAAATATAGGAAAACTGGTATGTTTCCGCTTTTTTCTCGTAAATTCAACTAAATGGTAAAAAATAATGTCACCTTTCGATGAAAGTATGTTCTTGTCGGAGTTAACCGTGACCTTATCATCGCAATGCCATGGGTTTGTTAAAAAGACATGTCTGGGTGATCCGCATTCTTGCCCTCACTGGGCTGCCATCTTGCCTTTACATAGATTAACTATCCTGTGACTGCGAGAACAATAGACCGCGCATTCTAGTCCCTAGTATTTCTATCGATCTACCTTATTTTCTATCACCATGCTTACTTACAGGTGAATCTTTTCGTCCTGATCTTCTTCTTCTTACAGACAAAAAAGATACTTTACATTTTAGCACTTACAGTAGGTTTTGAAACAAATATACTAAATGACAGTGATCGCAAGGCTTCTAAATACAGTTCACTGATTTACGAACTTTCTCCTTCTTGTAGCATAATAGTGTTTATCAATCTCTCTTTAGGTGCTATTGGGGCTATGAGTTGTTCCTGCAGTTCTCGCTCATCCTTACTACATGATTTACATTTCAATAAGATTATTCAAAAGCAAATCATGATGAAAGCCATGAACATTTCTATTAGATCCAGCTACTATGTTTTCTGTTGTCGAAACAAACCATGGACTAACCCAGAACTTCTAACTATTTAAGTTTGCCCCAATCCCTTACTTGTTAGCTTGTTAGCGTTGTTTTTGTGTCATGTATTTGTATGCTCTTTACAAGCAAGCCAATTTCATACTGCCATGTACTTGAGAGATGCATTATTGTAATTAGTTATATATATATGTATATATATGTGTGTGTGTGTGTGTGTGTGTGTGTCTATACATATATATATACATGTATATATATATATATATATATATATATATATATATATATATATATATATATATATATATATATATATATATATATATATATATATATATATATATATATATATATATATATATATATATATATATATATATATATATATATATATATATAAATATATATATATATATACAAATATATATATATTCAATGAGAAGTTTCAAAAAGAAATAGAACATTAAAAACATAAATAGTGTTATCTACAATCATGTTGTGCAAAAGGTTGAACTGGTAAATTCTGCTAAGAACACTTATCTGCATAGTATTTATAAAGGCTACTCAAACCACAACCTTCTTCTTCTTCTTGTGCCGTATCAATTGACGTTGGCGACTATGCATTTGAATCTCTCTCTGTCTTGAGTCAGATGGAAGAGTTCCCCTTTTCGTAAGCATCCCACTGCAGCAACCAGGTCATCTAAGTATTTCTTTCTCTGTCTCCCTCTAGATCTTAAACCATCTATTTTTCCTTCCAAAACCAGTTTCTCTAAGCCATTCTCCCTGACTACATGTCCAAAAAATTTTAGTTGTCTTTGAGTGATGGTTGTTAGAATCTGCCGTTCTTCTTTAACTTTTCCAAGCACCGTTTCGTTTGACACAAACTCAGTCCATGGTATTTTTAACATTCTCCTGTAACACCACATTTCCATTGATGCCATTCTATTTTTCATCTCTGCACTAATCGTCCATGATTCACTTCCATATAAGAGAACAGACCAGATATAACATTTTAGAAATCGTTTCCTTGTTTCAATAGATAGCTTGGAGTTTGAAAAGATGTTTTTCCATGAATTTTTTCTTTGCAATCGCAATTCTACGTTTTATATCTTGGTCACACCTGACATCACTTGTTATCATGCTTCCTAAGTATTCAAATTCTTGTACTTGTTTAATTTTCTCATTTTCTAAATAGATGTTACACGTAGGAATAGTCTTGCTTTTGCTAAATACCATCAACCTTGTTTTCTTTTTGTTAATGTGCAATCCTCTGACTTCACTTTCATTTTTCAAACTGATTAACATTTCCTGAAGGTTCCGTTCATTATCAGAAATCAAGACAGTATCATCAGCATATCGTATTTCAGAAATAGGATGCCCATTTACTTTAAGGTTTCCTTCGATAACTTTCCTCATAAG